>APFE030457898.1:23628-98545 GCA_000404065.3 Pinus taeda
AAAATGATTGAAGTTGAGTTTCAGAAGATGCTCAGTTAGTTTTTCATACCAGGCTCGTGGTGCTTGTTTGAGGCCATGCAAGGACTTCACAAGTTTGCATACTTTATGTTCATGTCCTTTCACAGCAAATACTTCAGGCTGGGACATAAAAACATTCTCTTTTAGATCTTCATTCAAGAAGGCAACTTTTACATCCATTTGATGGACTTTCCAACCGTTCTGAGCTGCTAGTGCAAAGAGTGTCCGGATGGTGGCCCATTTTGTTGCGGGGGAAAAATTTTCCTCATAATCGACCCCTTCCTTCTGTGCAAAAACTTTTTCCACAAGCCTAGCTTTGTGCTTGTCAAGTGAGCCATCAGCTTTGTACTTGTTCTTGTAGACCCACTTGAAGCCAATTGGTTTGGTTCCAAATGGAGGATCAACTAGCTTCCAAGTGTCATTCTTTATGAGGGCATCATACTCCTTTTGCATCAATTCTTTCCATTCATCATGAGAAGCAGCTTCTTTAAAGGAAGTTGGTTCAAAATCTGTAGACAAGTTCAATTCACAATCATAAGAAACATCTATATCAACAGGTGAATTAGAGTCATCTACATAACCTCCATTTTGTTGGTTTGAATTTCTGGTTCCTGTTTTTCCAATTTCATCAGGATGAATACTTTCAAGTGTCTTCGTCAGCCACTTTGGGGGACCTTTCTGAGATGGACCAGGCTGCTCTGTTGATTGAGTTGGGACTGAATCAAGATTGAGTCTCCCACTTCTATCAATTACATCACTTAAAGCATCATCCGTTGTTGGAGTTTCAATCGGGGGAGAGTGTTCTTCAGAAGAAGATTCCACATGTTGATCTAGTATAGGAATCCCCCCTTCAAGATGTGGAATCTGATTATCAAATTATTGAAATGATTTCGTTTTTTTGAATCTATCCAAGCGATCAAGTTGCCGCTCAACAACATTGTCAGATTTGGCGAAGATAGTTTTCAAATTCAATTGATGTATATTCTTTTCCATTATCAGTGCAAATAGACCCAATATGAGATTGTACATCATTTTCAATCCATTTATGAAAATTCTTGAATGTTTTGAAAGCATCAGATTTGTTCTTCAATAAATAAACCCAGCACATTCTGGTGTAGTCATCAATAAACGTCATGATATATTTATTTCCATTGGCAAAAGAAATAGGCATTGGACCACATAAAATCTGAATGAACGAGTTCAAGTTTTGTATGTGCTCTTGAATGCGAATCATGAAAAGACTATTTGCTATGCTTTCCTAGAATGCAAGCATCACATTGCTTAAGTTTTCTAGGAATTGTAGGCAAACCAGCAACACCATTTTTCTTCAATAAGCGGAGGTTGTCATAGTTCAAATGTCCAAATCTAGCATGCCATAATAAACTTGATGGAAGTGTACCTTCTTCATGATGAGCATTGTATGAGAAATGTTGTGCATGAGCAGAGGTTCCTTGCAGCTTGATAAGCCTTTATTCTTCTATTCCCCTCATGACAAGTGAGTGGTTAGATGCTTTTCTTACCTCAAGCTTGCCATCAAAGATATGAATGGAGTGACTTTGCTGGCGGATGTGGACCAAGGACAGCAAGTTTCTCTTGAGCTGTGGGAGATATAGAACATGATGCAGAAGAAAGTCTAGAAGACTAGGCAGTTTAACCCTGATTGTGCCAAGCCCTGATGGCTTGATTTTTGATTGATCTGCAAAGTAAACTACTCCATCAACATTGTCAGTGAAATCTTCAAAAAAATATTTTCTATGAGTCATGTGACAGGTTGCTCCTGAATCAAGCAACCAATCATTTTTCGAAGAAGCAAGTGAAGCATTAAACAAATCTTCATTTACTCCAATGTTACATTGTGCCTCAATATAGTGAGCAGATTTAGGTGCTTTACCTTTGTTTGTATCATCAGTTTTACCTTTCTGTTGGTTTCTTTTCTGCTCACTTTTGTCCCACGGTAGCTTGCATGTAGATGCATCATGTGATCCATTTCTTTTGTAGCGAATACAGTGTAAATCTACCTTTTCTCCTTGAGAATGTCTGCCCCCCCTGCCTCTGAAATATCTTCCTCTTCCTCTTTGTCCACCTCTTCCTCTTGTAGAATCTTGAGCAGGATTTTTTCTTTATGAGCAAGGCACACAGTCTCTTCGGAAGACTCAAGGGTTGTCTTCTTTCCAAAAGCTTTTTCTCTTTCATCAATTTTTTTCACAAGAGAGTCAAAGGTCATATCTTTGAGATTTCCATTTGCTTGCAAAGACTCAAGATAATTGGAGTAAGTAGGATAAAGTGCCTTGAGAAAATAAATAAGAGGGATATCCAGCTCAACTTTAGCGGATTTGATATCATGCATTATAGACTTTATTTTAGATGCAAGAGCAAGAGGATCATTATTTTGTAGTTCAAGAGTGAAGAGTTTAATCATGAGTTGGACGACTTCAAATGCAGAATGTGAGTCATAGATTTCTTTCAGCTTTTGTAAAGCTTCAAAGGCAGTTGAATATGATGAAATATGGCGACTCACCTCTTTATTTACAGATGCTACGGTTAATGCATAATCTTTGTTGTTCTTGTTTTCCAAAATGACGAGCTCTTTGTCTGAGGTAGGTTGTACTGGGTCATTGTCTCCTTCTCCGACACACACTCCTTTCCACAACTCATTGAAGATGAGGGTGTGTTGTATCATCCGGGACCAATAAGGATAGTTCTCCTTACCAGTGAGAACTATTCCTACCATGGAGATGATTGAATGCATTCTGTAAGAAAATAAATTACTTCTGCTGATAGAAAACAATATATATGTTATACCTTCCACTTCTCAAGCATATAACATATTGCCATAAAAAACTTAATAAAATTTCATGCCTCTCTCACCCCACCAAGGTTTTTACATGAAACAACAGCATTTGAAAATGTATATGACACCATTCACCATACAACAATTTCACACCTCTGTCATTCAATATATTGACCAGCCTTTAAAAGAAAGAAGTATGGCAACATATTGTTCAATCCAAAGAGTATTTCGACCAATTTTTTTAAAAAAAGGGAGTATCGTAACTTAGTCCTCCAGTGCACCGAAAATACCAATTCTGCTGCGCACTGAAAATACTAATAGAGATAGACATGAAAATACACCGGGCACCATGGACACCATTAATTGAACATCCACCGTTCAACAGATCGCCTTATATAACAGTCAACCTTTAAATAAAACAGACAAATGATCCTTATTCTGCAGACATGTATAAAGCTCTAGCTTATAGATAGCAGATAGAGTTCTGCCACCATTATGATCAACTATATAACTAATCTAACAGAGGTTCCCTGATTGACAGAGAAAAATGAGCTTAGGATTGATGTTTGCCTATCAAAGTAAGCATCAATTCTTTGTAGTCTCCAGAGGTATCCACCGCAATTCTTCGTAGTCTCCAGAGGTATCCACCGCTATTGCATGCTCTAACTATATGAACAGGGTTCAAAGGATTTCGATGGCAGCGTAAATACAATCACACAATAAATATTTCTTTTATAAATGTTGACATTAAAATGATAGCAGATACACCTACTTCCGATGAGTGATGAATACATAAATGTCTATGAAATTTAGTTGCGACTCATCCAAACCAGGTCTGAAATCACTAGCAATTGGATAGAATCTATCTACGTTCAAACGAAAAAGAATGCAGCATTCTCAATAACACACTCAGGCGCGCATTAGCGAGACAGAGATTAGGAAAATCGTTCCATCGATCTCTGAAGGAAGCTTCTGCCTCCAACGCCTACTGACAAATCCTCCAACGCCTCTGGCAATGTCCAGAAGGTATTACTAGATGTTGGGATATTTCAGAAGGTGAGAATTGCAACGTATTATAGGTGAATATGAATAAAAATGTCAGTATGGTAGTATGGCAACGCTATTCACAAAAAATTTAATGTACAGCGCTTTTGTCTGGACAGAATGGACAGATGCGTTATGAGGCAGCGCTGAAAAGGAATATGGAAGAGGGAGGTTATTTCAGGACAGAGGCAGAGCAATGTTGGAAGGTAATTCAGTACAGGACAGAGGAGTTACAGGAGCATAATATCTAAAACAAGGAGCTGGCTCTGATACCATGTCAGGCCAGGCAGTAACTCCACAAAACAAACAACTGATTCATATTTTATTCCATAGGTAGGTCATTTTTATATACAATAGGGAGTGATTGTTTAGTTCATCTCCCGATGACTGTTCACATTCCTAATTTAATTATTTACATAAAATTCCCCCAATCATGAAGATTATGTGTCAACAAAATTCATCTTATATTTCTTAGAAACATCATTTGAGTAAAACCTGCCCCGATGTGTGGAACAGGGGATTTGTCAAAATGAAGGGAAATGAAGGGGATAAGGGGCTTCTGAATTCTTGAGGAAATTTTGGGAAGTAGGGAGGGATTTGTCAAAATGAAGGGAAATGAAGGGGATAAGGGGTTTCTGAATTCTTTAGGAAATTTTGGGAAGTAGGGAGGGATGTGAGGGGAAGGGGTCCAAAAGGGCTAAACACAGGCCTAGCCTAGAAAATTGTCAAATTGTAGCAAGAAACTAGGGTTTGTGGGAAAATGAGGAATTTGAGGGATATCAGTGATGGAAAATGTTTAATAAGGTACATTAAGGATAGGGGGAGGTGTTTGAATATCAAGATACAAGTTTTGTTGATGATTTTACCATCCAAGAGAAATTACCTTCAAAACCCAGGGAGAGGGAAATGAGCCTTACCCAAGTACAACTGAAGCATGAACAAGGTGTAAAATGACCTATTGGAACCTAAAATGATGATGATCACTCTTTGAATGATGGTACACTTAGCTGACTAGTGACATGGACCAACATTGGAAAACTTTGGAAGGAGTGAAAACAAACCCTAGATCTAATACCTAGTGATCAAATTTTACTTGAAAACTCACTGAAATGACAAAATTTGACTTTGACACTCTAAGACTACTTTGTAAGAGCATATTTGATTACTGGTGGAAGACTTCAAAGACTGACACTAACACAGTGCAAGCCAGAATGGAGCTGCCTGCTCTATAATGCAGTTACCCCTGACCAAGGCTATGCTAGTGTCCCAAGGAGTCATTTTAGCAAGGCTTCAGGCCAGAAAACTTTCATAGAAGGAAGCATTCAATGAGATGACTTGTCTATGGCATGTAACAACTGAATTAGGGTTTGATGATCCCTAATTATACTAATGTAAATGTTGGGAGTGATGTGCCCAAATAGACCTGTAACAGCGTCATGGCCCATCAACCTATATTTTTTTTATTTTTTTTAACATATGGTTTGTGGGGGGGGGGCGGTGCTAGGGGTCATGGCCCGGCACTTCATTAGATAATATCTATATATATATCTACTATATGTATATATTATATATCTCTAATATATATATATATATATTCTAATGAAGTTCGTGTCGTGACGCGAACATGCCGGCATGGCCCCGAATTATATATCTGTTGCCCCCCCATACCCACCAATTAATATATATAATATATAGATATATATAGTTATATAAATATAATATATAAGTAAGATTATAATATAATATGATATATTAGTTATCAGACTAATAGATATATATATAAAATATATATATAAGTGTGATTTTAGTATATATATATTATATATAATTATCATTTTATAAATAAATATTGAATATTTTTAATTTTAACGAAAATAAGGGTTATTGGGCAAATTAACCATCCAACAAATTCGCCTGCTTTCGAGAGCTAGGTTTCATACCCCGGTGTCGGTCAAATTGTAGGACACTTAAACCTGGTCCACTACCCAACTTTGATTGGTTCTATCTTCTCCATACATGGTTGGATTTGAGTGTCATTTACACCATTGGAATCAGAGCGATGAGCACTACGTCCTTGTCGTGGTTTGGAAGCGTTTTGACCACTTTGAATTTTGACCCTTTCTGAGTCCTCTTGGACTTCTTCATGTGTCTGGAGCCACCTGAATCACTACTTCATAAACAACATATGCTAACTTAAGAGGACAATAGATATAATTATTCGCCTTCCGTTAAATGATTGTAAGTGAAGTGGATGATTTATTTTTTGAATCTTCTTAAAAGAATCTAAACCCTTTTTCACACCTTAGACCATGTTAAAGTGAAAATCCATGTTTTTAAGGAAGCTTATGATATGATTCATGATTAAAATATGCAATTGAAAACTCATGCAAATATCAGCATATTAAATAAACAAAACAACATCTTAGAGGAGGCAATGGATTCAGAAAATTTGAAAATTTGTTTAAATAGGAAACATAAGATAAACAATATTTAGTTTTAATTGTTTGTTGAAAGTTTCAGATAATGTTGAAGAAAGTATTATAACCATGAGGGAACCTCATCGATATTTTATAAGGTGGGATTGTGAAGAAAAAAAAATAGATTTAAGAGTTTCCTTTGGCCATTAGAAAATATAAAAGGAAAGAATTTACAAATCTATGTAAACATATTGTGAACTGCTAAACTAACCATTAAGTACAATATCAAAACAAATTCATATTAAGTACAATACCAAAACAAATTCATAGTTCTTTATGAGATTCATTAGTTAGGTAAAAGAACAACCATAACAACAAAACTGAGATGAAATTAATAGTAATTAAAATTCACTAGTTTTACAATTTGTTGGACTCCATAAATCTTGCACGTTCTTCCAAGTTAACACAAACATAGGAGCATCCACTTTTTTGTAATTTGTTAACGTGTAATAACATTTCATAACTACTCGTGATTAATATTAAATAGTATAAATATGTATTTAATCTAACGAGCCTATCTAAAAAAAATATAAAAATGATTGCATTAAATTAATTGTGAAGACTTTTTTGACATTTTGATAAATTTATTTATAGATAATCATGATGATGGTGGTGGTGGTTAACGTCCACTCAGACCAAATTTTGGTCTATCGAATCTAAAGAAACAAATTATTTAGTTTGATTTAAGATTTTATTCCTATGCTCAAAAAGCTTAGAGAGAAGCCTCCCGAGCTCACTATAATTTTTTTGCATTGTAAAAGGCTAGGAAGGTCAGTATTGTGACAAAGATTATGAAACTGAGATCTAATGTGGTTGTATGCAGGGCACTCTAAGAGGAAGTGGTTTTCATCCTCGATGTTCCTATTCTCACAGAAATGGCATATCCTTTCCATCCATGGTGTTTTAGGAATTGTCCAACGACCTGTTTCACTATGGAGCTCATAAGAGTTTGTTCAAATCTTCGCTATATTAATTTTCTTCTTTGAGCTAGTTAGAACAAAGAGATACTTTTGATCTTCTAGGGTGGGGTTGATGGCCTTCTTATAATAACTTAATTTTCTTTTAGTTGCTAAATCTTTCTCACACCACATTTTTTCTTTGAACTTAGAAGTAACAATATTTTTAATGTTATTAATGTTTTGCAATGCATTATTCTCATTGATCTCCCAATGGTTAACCAGGCCCTCATGTCTTTATACCACCCCGCTTGAGACTTAGGTGATTTTGGCTAGAATTTAAAGCTAGCTTAAGAAGTCTATAATCTCCTATGTTATTGAGTTATATGTAGTATGTTGAAAAATATATTAATGAAATTATTATGATAATTTTTTTTAATTATAATATATATATTATATATATTGATTATATATATGAATTTTTATTTTTTATAACGTATTTATGTTTTTATTAGAGTAATATATTCAATAATTATTAAAATATTTCAAAAAAAATTACTCTTTTAAATATAAAAAATTAATAATTTTTTATTTTCAAATTACATGTAATTTTAATTTTATTTAAGCTTCACCCATAAAACAATGCATGGATTCAGTGTAAGCTCTAAGCATCATGCGCAAAGTTCCAAAGAGAAAGCTAGTGAAGAGACTAATGTGAAGTTATGCAATAATATATATTTTTTTATAATTTCTACAAGTTAAATAAAAAATACACAATTAAGTAAAAATATATATTCTTTTTTAAATTAAATAATATATGTATTAAATTGCATTATAGTGCCGTATGCTATGGTTTTTCGTTTCATGAATGCCTTCTATATATATAATATATATATATATATATTATTATATAATATATATATATATAATATATATAGTTTTCTTATAATTATTAAATATATCTTCACAATAAAATTAAATAATATATATTTTTCTATTAATTTAAATATAATATAGTATTGTTTATCACATAGATGGTGATTAGATATTTTGTTAAAAAATTTCTTGATGTGAAATTATTAGTTTAATTTTTTTATCTTAATCGAAGTGATATATTGAACACTATAAAAATATAGTTCTATCAAACTTACAATATATATAATATTAAATGGTATTATAAAAACATTATGCCATAGTTTTACTCATTTCATGATATCCTATTAATGGAGTGAGAAAGTGTCCCATGCTCATAAGAGGGTGGGAAAGTGTATATTCTTCCTTTTATAATTTTTCATTAAAATCTCTCTAAAAACTTAAAAATATCATATTTCTTTATATTTTGAAAAAAAAAACTACTTTAACAGAATGGATATATTCTTTTTCCAAAAAATGACATTGACAAAAAAAAATATAGAAATACTCACTAGTTAGATCCTCTAGAAATCTAGACAAAATTTCTCTCAAAAATATTGTAAAGTTGAGTAAAATATTAGATTTTACTCAAAAGTGATTATAAAGTAAACATTGAAGTCTTACATGAAGGTCTCACTATCTAGTACTAATTCATTTTATCTAATTATCTTATCAACCCCACTTTCTAAATGTTTCTCACATGATCAAATTAAGTTAATTTGAAAAATGATTCAGTTAATCTCATTATCTTTGTAATATTCACTATCTAGAAGCCTATCATAGACAGTAATGTAATGTATTAATCATCTCATCAATATTTCACTTTCTCGAAGCTTATCATAGATGGCCATATCGAGTTTAATATTGGGTTAATTAAAGACGGTAAAAAAATGATATAATATATTTATTATTTCATCAATATTCTACTTTCTAGAAACGTATTGTACATGGTTAAATTGGATTAATTAAAGATGTTGGAAAATAATATAATACTTCTATGGAATAGAATAAGTAAAAATGGAATTATATATATCTATATATATAATTTCATGCTTAGATGTTTTTTAAAGTCAAATTGAGATAAAGAAAATAAGAATTAAATTTATGATTTTATATAAATGTGGTAATTAAATATTAAAATAATAATATTCTATATTTAAATTTATTATAAATTAAATCTTTTTTTAGAAATTAGACAAAGATTGGTAAGTAAAGAAATTAAACCAAAAATTCAGTAATGATTAAAATTATAGAGTGGAAATAATTTATGATTTAATCTATTAATTTTAATAAGTAAATGATTAACATTTATTATAAATAATTAGTTAATTTTTTTAATTTTACATTTTTTTATATGACTAACATAAATATTTGGAAATATTTTTAATGGTATCGTATATAAGTTTTTTGGAAATAATTATCCTATGTGTGAGAGTTAATTAATATTATATAGAATAACGATGACACATGGATACAGATGTACAAAAACACATTCACATTTAAAAAAATAAAGGGTCGAGCAGATTTGATGATGTAGGATTGATTTTATGGAAAATAAATTTAGGATAACTATACCATAAATTAGTAAAATCATTTCCATTGGGGTGTGCAATAACTTAATCCAACTTGATCACTAGTGTAAAACCTAAATCAATGTGGTAAATATTGATCTATATGATACCACTCAGTAATCACCAATGTTTGAATCTATGATATCTTATGATGTCCAAGCTAATATAACCTCAAATGAATCAGGGATATAATATGTCAACATATTCTCAACGTAATTTTTTGCTTGACATTTCATGTTGCTTTGTATCATTTGACAATTCTTTGAATATTGTTTGTAGGTATAATAATTTGTTTATATACAAATTGTTATGTGGGATAAATAGGGGAGAGGATCCAAAAAAAGTAACAGAGAGGAACATAGAAACTTGGAAAGTCATGAGAAGCTTCATGGAATCCATGGAAATAAAATTATTTTTACTATCAAGGAAGATTGGATGCTTTTGCCATAGAATTTGTTGCTCAAGTTTGACTTCTCAACCATTACTTGGATCTGCAATTGCTTCTCCACCACATCATTTTTATTTCTCATATCATGCCCCCCTTGAATTTCTTCAAAGCGTCTAGAGGATCGAGTCAAGGCTTTACCCCCTTTCATCTTATTATTTATAAATCATAAGGAATCCATGGGAAGAAGTTCACTAAAAAGTATAACTGAATGGTTATTAAAAGGGGTTAAAATCTCTTTCATAATCCTTGAATTCTCATTCTCATTTTAGTGATGATACTATGATGATGAGAGAAACCTACAATTCAAATTTAAAATTTATGTAGACATACAATTTAGAGATAAACCAAAAATACAATAAAAATGGTAGTTTTATTTTTCTCCTCTAAAATTATATCTCGTTATAGTTGACAACATCATCTTGAATTCTATTGGTTCTTTAAAAGTATTGTTGATAACATAAATTTTCTTATATCACCCATAAGCAAATGACATAGTAGAAAAATTTAACAAGATTTTGGAGCATAGGTTTTAAAAGGTGTATAATGTCAGAAAAGATGATTGCATGAGAGGATTATTGTGGTCATATGGGATTCTAGAGAAACATATAAAAAGATGATGAAGCACACACTAATTACAATTTATATATGAAAAATAAGTTGTTATGTTTGTGAAGTTTGCCATATTTAAATTTAGGGATAACACTAGCGATGAATAAGAAATATGAATAATATTTAAAGGGGAAACTATAAAAGCTAGTTGTAATTAAAAACTATAGGTTCATTTTGGGGTTTAAATCAAAACTCAAGAAATTGATGAATCTTTTCTTTGGAAAAACCATGGAAAATTAGCCCAATTACGAATGTTAGCCCCTAAAATTTTCCTTGGCCATGGGATGAAAATACTATCCACAATGAAACATTTGTAACTAGATCCCTATACTTTTTGTATGACATGAGGTATTTGAAAATCCTTGAATGTTGTATGTTGGATCAATAGTATTGAATGTTAGTGGATCCATTCAATAGTATGTTGGATTTCATTTACCTCCATGCCTAGCACCAATACTAGCCTAGCACCCATATTAGACATACAATAGTTAATGGATCAAGTATTATAGACAAAAAAAAAAAAAAAACAATTATAAATTCAATTACCTACACTAAATTGAGAGATTCCACATTTCACAGGAGAAATTGAAGAAACCTATACAAAGTTAGTGGAGAACTTCAAAGAGTTCAATGCCACTTTGGAAAAAACATGTCATTAGTGCATTTTTTGTTACTAAATTGAGAGAAATAAATTGATAATAGTTGAGCCCTATTAATTTTCCAATTTATTAAATTACATAAATGTTATACTTAGAAGGATCAAACACACCTTTCTAAATTGACACAATAATTTTTTTACACAAAAACATGTACCCATTTATATAATTTATTATAACAATTAGTTATATGTACCCATTTATATAATTTATTATAACAATTCCATAACTAATATTAAATTGTTAATAATATAATATAATATAATTAAAATAATTTAGAGTGTATAAAAATAACCGTAAATTTAGTTGATAAATCAATTTATAAAATTATATATGAAAAATGATATATAGTATATTCAATCCCTATGAAATAGAATGACATAGAATTGACTATTAGAATTACTAATTCTTCTCTTGATTCCCAAATATATTAATGAATAATAATATATATTTTTATAAGATTTCAAATAGTATTTTAAATGAAATGCTATTATGAAAACACCAAAGCATATTACTATGCATCTATTCTCTATCACCTCAGAAGAATATATGAAGAGCCCTTAGAAAGTGAATAACTCAATTAAAAATGGGTAGGGAGAATAATTACCATGTAAATTATACTTACCAATTTAATGGAAATATGGGCTCATTAATGTCCGTTTGAATTGATTATTCGCTAGCATAACTCATATGGGCTGTTAATGTCACTTTGAATTGATTCTTCACTAGCATAAGGCATAACTTTTTATGTTAAGCTTAATGGTCATATGGGTTCGTTAATGTCACTTTGAATTGATTCTTAACTAGCATAAGGGATAACTTTGTATGTCAAGCACTAGTGCCTTGCAACTGATATATATTCGGTGTAAAATATAGTGCCTTAAATAATAAAAGTATTCATGTTATAGTTAAGAAATTAGGAATGAAATAACTTGGATTATGTATATCTATTCGATTTGAAATTTTGTAAATCTTTTAGTTAAATTAAGCTTCTTTTATTTATACACTTGTTATAACTAATATAATTATTTGAAAAATATTTTTATTGGTATTTTATTTGGGTTGTTTGGAAACAATTATATTTTTTTCAGAAAGAAAAGCAATACATTATATTGAGGCAATATATACATCATGGTCTTTAGATAACAGATAAAAGATTTGGTTCCCATATCAATGGTGACCAGACTCATAGGACAACTAAGAAACAGATTTTACATATAGTTGAAAGACATAAAATGAGAACACTGAGCACCAAATAGAAACATATGATTTCAAACCTGACAGCATCAAAACATATATCAACATTTTGCCATAATGTACTGCTGAATGGAGTTGATGACAAAACGAAACCAAAATGAACGAAAAGAGAGGATCCCAGTGCACTCAGATGGAAGACAGCTCCCGAAACTGGAGGAGGTGCTGCAATATAGAAGAGCAAGCCAACTGGTACTCTTGGTGATTAGATCCTGGACACCCACAAAAAACGAAGCACTATGTGCCAGACATCGCTCCAGACTTTGACCTATCTTCGAATCGATTGATAGAAAGAGTAGAATTTAAACAAAACAGAGTTGAAGGAGATGTTTGAGTCTTCAAAAATTTTTAAATTTTTAAATTATATTGTATGCAAGGATTAATATATATTATAGAACAAAAAACAATAGAGGATCAAATGCATTAGTAGAGGTAGTTTCGTAGGATTGATTTTATGAAATATATTAGATGAAGAGTATGCCCTAAATCAATAGAGTTGTTTCCATTGAGGCATGTAATAACTTAATTCAATTTAATTACTATTGCAAAATTTAGATTGATATAGTTAATGTCGATCACCTAATTGATAAAGAATTTCAATTTTAAGAGTAATATAATATCAACGAGCTATCATCAATGTGTCAACCACTGTCATCTTCTGATCTCCGAGCATTAAATTATAACTAACTCCCATTAAATTATCGATTTGATTTTTTGACTGTGGTCCCTAAGTCAAAATTAGCTGTTGGTTAAGATAGCCGTTGGAGGCTCTGCTCAGACTATTTAACATACAAAGCTGGATCTATTTCTTCAACTTGTCCTGACGATGAACCACACTGGTTGGTTCGAAACGCGTCGACAAATGTCTCTCTTTCTGTGATTTACGCCGAAGTTCTACTCATAACACTTGTAATCAATGAAAATTTTCCAAGTCCCATATTTCTTTGGCATAATTATAATGGATGACCCACAGGGTGAAGTATTTTGTCAAATAACACCCTACTTTAGCAACTGCTACAATTGCTTCTTCACCTCATTTCATTTTGTTACATACTTCTTGTATAGCCCAATGTTTGGAATCTAAGAGTCTGACAACATCATGTTTCACTTCCCTCTTAGGTGGTATCTCTTTAGGCTCTTATAACACTTTCCTGTATGCATGTAGCAACTCTTCCAGTTGTTTTCTATGTTCCTTTGTGTTGAAGAAAGTGTTGTCATTTATGTCAAAGTTTGTTCATTGATGTTAAGAAAACACATTGTGATCACTAATGAGATGTAGCCTATCCTTGAAGGTAATGTTTCTACAGGTAAAGTGTTCAAAAGAATATGCAAAGTGGTCAGTTGGATACACCTTCGTGAGAATTTTCTAGGAGTATATGGAACTTTAGAAAAATCCTAAGGTATCAGGAGTTATGGATGTTCAAAGCTTGGGCAAGGTTCTACAAATTCTTAGTTCCACAAGCTAACAAAATGTGCAAGATATGCCTTTTTCCTATCATATGACTATTAAATTGATGTTTTGTCATGGAATTTTTGGTTGGAGAAGTCATGGAGGTGCGGAGCAGGGAATCACAATTGATATACCCTATGGGATGGGAAAACTTTTGTCAACTGACTTCACATTCATGCCTCACCAAGTTTGAAATAGGATCTTGGGAAGTGTTGGGCGTGAGACGAAAGGTGCGGGGATAGACTTCGCAAGGATGGTAAATGAAGTAAATCAATCTCTGAGCCATTTTCAATTAAAAAAGGATTTTGCCAAAAAACATAGCCAAAAAACATAGGACCCTAGGTCCTCCACTATACTAGATGACATGAAAATAGTTACATGTGGAAAAATATGACTGCAAGATAATGGTGATGTGGCAACTAAGTGGCAGGATAGGTGAGCATGATGACACATGGCAAGATGTGGTAAGTGATAGGTTGCATGTATATTTAACACTTTTAGGTGTTCAAGTGGTCCTTTTCTGGGTACACATGGCACCACTCATAAGCTAACACGTGATAGAGTGATGATGTGTGATGATAAGTAACATTGACGTGGTTAAGTGTTGACGTGGCACCAATTACATTGCAACACATGGAAGAATGATTGACATCTAAGAGGATACTCTAGCAAGTGATACATGTAAATGTGTTGTGCCAATTTTTAATTGAGCAAGTTATAAGACCTTGGCATGATGAGCATGACGTGCAGACAAAAAGTTCCATACGGGAAGGAACTCGATGGAAAACCATCTATTAGTTGACAGATAATGCACCACACTAGGTTTAAATGGATGTAGGCATAGAAGGTTGGCTCTAGATGGAAAGCGCTAGACAGAAAAATTCTCTGGCACAAAAGATATATCCTATAACATGAATTTCATGCCCCATATACTTTTTGGTTAACAAAGAAAAGAATTGCAAGACATGGAATTTAGGACCCTCTTCCATACTAAGACGAGTGGCTGAAAACTGGTAGTGATGCAACAATATAAACAATGTGGCCTAATGATAACAGGACACATGGTAGACATGTAGTGATGACATGGTTGAGTGGTGATGTGGCACTCCATAAGAGTGACACATGGCAGTTAGAAATGGCCATATTGGGTGGCCAAGTGGGCAAATCTAAGTGACACATGGAACCACTCAGAGAATTCCATGTGGAAAATATGACATCCTCTGATGATGTGGCATATCCTCTAGATTCATGCCAAGGGGCTGATTTGTAAGTATTTTTTCCTTTAGACTTAACATTTTGGTTTTAAGCCTTTAAACATGTAGAGCATGGAGCCAGTCGTCAAAGCACTAAGAGACTGAAATAAATGTGGAAGGTTGATAAGCACCCTTTTTGCTTCAGTTGTTGATTCCAGGCCTCAGTGTTATGCAGAAAGAACTAAAGGTTAAGGGCACGACACTATTTGAAACTTGACATTCTGCCTTGTAAATTTGGCATTCCAATGCCAAAATTAAAATAGATATAAACTTAGAATGACATGTCGAATCAATTCAACAAAGTTTAATTTAAATTAAATTATGATATTGAAATAGAGGTGAACAACCAGTTCAAGCTGAAAAAAAGAGAATCAAAACAACAATGTGGACAATAATTACTTTAAATAACATAGTTGAAGTGAAACTAATTGATAAACCCAATATTAACAAATAATTTGAGAATAGAAGTAGCTCTAAATCTATATAAAAACAACAATACAAAGATTGTATATGAGAATTGTGTGTCTTGAGAGAGAGAAACGAATAGGTGTTTGAGTGACAAAAACAAATAATTTATTTATGAATGTATGACAGAGAAGCCCTTTTGATATGAGTTTGAAAATTTATGAAAGAGGGATCTAAAGGGTTTTGCATGTAGGTGCTTGCAAAATGGGAGTTGGAGCTTTCTTTTAGTTGGTGCTAATAAATAGGGAGTTGGTGCCTAAAAAATGAGCAAGTTGGTGCTTGCAAAGAGAGAAAGAAGGTTGAAGCCTTTGGTATGTTGTAGGCTACATAAATTGATGTAATCTAAATTTGTAGCTTTATTTTGCACCATCATTAATAATATTTTATGGTTTTCCTAGTTGGGTTTCTACATTAATATCGTTTGTCCAGATTTATGGTTTTGGTGTGTTGATCATTATTGTGTTGCTAAGTATTTTTACTTTGAGCAAGGAATTTTGAAAATTTTGAAATATTGATTCATGCCCCTCTCAGTATTTTCCTGGTTTTTAAAAATTGGTATTAGAGCCAAGCTCCTTTAGGAACAATCTAATAAATATAAGAAAAATCATGGACAATGTCTAACCGGGATGGAGGACACACCAACAAGGCTCCTATGTTCACTGGAACAAACCTTACAATTTGGAATGTAAGAATGAACACTTACTTACAGTCTATTGGTGCAGATGTCTGGGACACAGTGCAAGATGGCTATGTAAAGCCACCAATTATAATTACCAAAGATGAGAAGCTTGAATTCACCTATAAATCTAAAGCAATGAATACACTCCTAGCTAGGTTGTCTGAATCTAAATTGGTCAAATTCATGGACTACACCAATACCAAGGAAATATGGGACAAAATGAGCATTTTCTATGAAGGGAACAATAAAGTAAAGAAGGCTAAACCTCAAGGTTGTAGAATGTAGTTTGAATCCCTAAAAATGCACGAGGATGATGAAATAGATAAAATATTCCTTTAAGTTGATGAAGTAGCCAATACAATAAGAGGACTTGATGAAAGACTAGATGAGTCAATTGTAATTCAAAATGTGTTGAGGTCACTGCTTGAAAGATTCAATCCCAAGGTATCATTTATTGAAGTATTGACATATCTCAACACTCTATTGTTGGATAAATTGCATGGAACCTTGACTTACTATAAAATGAAAATTGCAAAAGGAAGAACCACAACAAGGAAGGCAACCTTCAAAGTAGAGAAAATGCCCAAAGAATTTGATCAAGATGACTCGTGCTATGAATTGGATGAAAAATAGGATCCAATTTGAACTTTTAATGAGCCTAGAAAAACCCAAAAAACATCTAAACCTAAAAATCAAATTAACCATTATAAAAAACTCCCCTTTTAGGGCGTATTCTACAAAATGGGCAGTTTTCGACACTAAATCTACAAATGACCATTTATGGTTGTCTAATAATTTGACAAAATGACCATTTATAGCAAGAATAAAAATTAGTTTCTAACATGACAATCACTGGGATTCGAACGTGGGCATCAGCCAACACAACACAAAAACATGGACAATAGACCCATGTTATGTTGCTTGATCTACCATGCCACAACCTTTGTTTTATTGTGATTTCCATTCTTCGAAGGATGACCATCGAGATTCCACCCATCCACAATATAGTTCAAATATATATCACTATTCACATATCATGTCTCGTCAATCATGTTATGGTTTGGGGAAATAGTACCATAATTAAAAAATAATGCCCCTCAGGCTCACCCAAAACAACTCTTAAATGATGCCTTTTGGGTTCGGCCTATAGACACTAAAACGATGCCTCTTAGGCACACCCTATCAATACCCAAATGATTTTTTTTGGGCTTGTTCTATCAACATGCAAACAATGTCTCTCGGGCTCAATTTATCAACACCCAAAAGATACCTCTCAGGTTTGGCCTATAAGCATTAGACGATGCTTCTTAAGCTCAACCTATAAACATTGTAATGATGCCTCTCGGGTGAACTTGTAAACACTGCAATGATGATGCTCCTCGGGATATTTTAGATAACACATTAATAAGACATGATCCTTCTTAGGCGTGACTAATCAACATAATGACAACGAATCCCCTCAAGCATGACTGAATTATTTTTGCATTAATGATGCCCCTGTGGGCTCACTTAAATCAAGATGGCTACAACAATCATTAGAGAAATTTTGAGGTCTAAAATGGGCCTCAAAACAAAAATGTACAACCAAATCAACTTTATAAGAACCAATAGGAATTAAGATGATGATGTCAACCATGGGGGATGGTTCACCATTTTTGGAGTAAAAAAGTAAAAAGATTAAAAAGTAAAAAAAAAATCTTTTTCAACTAATATTTTCGACTTATCTCCATAAAATTTTAGTCAAATTATGAATGGGAGAACTCATTGGATGCAGAATTTAATTCCTCATCTAAGGAGTACCCATTTTGCATAATTTCAATGGACCCCGTTACGCGAAAAATGATAAATACATGAAAAATGTGATTGCAGCGATTGCGATCATGTTTACACCTTGCGAGAAATGAGAAATACTCCCAGGCCTCGCCACGATTACACCTTGTGAAAAATTTGTGACAATCGACAATCATTATGTTTTGTGCTCCAGATCAAGTGATTGCATCAGGTCAACATTCTCGAACATTAACATGGGAAGGGGGTGGAAAAAATTAGTTTTTCCAATCTTCCCATCACTGAATCAATGGCTAAGATCAATTGCCTCCCCCCACCACATTTCCCAAAACCACTACAAGGGGTCTCGCAAGGAAATTTCCTTTTTCCCTGAAACCACTTATGGGTTGCTGACCGACGCATAATGAAAAGATAGGCCCCATCTCACGCATATACCTGACACCTACAACATTTTACCACATGACCTACACCTATTTAATCATCTTCAACATGTCATCGAGCTCTCCACGTTTTCCAATCGTACCATCTCGTTGCTTCCTTCGCATGCCCCTCCTTGAAATTTCAGAGTTGATACTTTTGGGACACGTCATCCTGATCCTTACGACCCTGAAAATGCTCCTTTCCTACTCCCCTTAACCTCTTGGGAGAAACCACCAGGACACGTCATCTTAGTCCTTGCGACCCCGATGATTCTCCTCGCCTACCATTTTTGTGCACTCTCATGGATGCTTTAGATTTAATTCGTTGAGCTGACTTGTTAGGTGGGTCCAACCCCCGAGCAATGAGATTTTAACCATGAGCTTATAGAGGTCACCATGTCCCAACCCCACGTCATCCCTTTCCCTCTACACAAGCTTCCCCTTCGAGCTTACAAGATATAATCCTGCTAGATGTGCCATCATATGGGTCCCATTCCTAGCTAATGGGGATGCTCTCCACCTCTACATTGCCAACCTAGCTTATCTCATGCACTGTCAACCCTGTTTTTCCTTTGTGTTGTTGAATAAAAGCTTCCAAGTTGTGGCCTCTGGGTCACATCACCCCTCCATTCGCCCAATTAAGATAAGATGAAATTTGGGCATTCAATCCAGGGATTCCACGACGAGAGTCATGTTAGACCAATTAAATATGGCTTATCCAATTAAGGCTATTACGCGATGTTTGACCTTGAAATTGTAACAACTCCACCTAATGTAGAACTCCATCATAGCTCGAGTAAGGAGGTATCACCAAGTAATGAGTAATATTCTTGCTCATGAATCTGACAGTTTTCAACGAAGCTTTCTCCCCTCTTGTGCACAATGCCATTCACCAACGGATTCGTTTAAGGCTTGGATATAATGGTTCTAAAAATGTCTAGATTTGTGCCAATGTTCAGTCACGGTCCTTGAGGTTTACTAAAGCACCTGCTGGTACTATCCTCCTGATCTTAATCCAAGGTTAACTTTCCCAAATCCACAATATTCACAAGAGGTTGAGAAGGCCACAAAGGGTTCAACACTCATCAAAGAGATAGGGAATTCCTCTTTTGGGTTTGAACATAGGCATGAGCCTTATGGACATGTGCACAATGGATAATTTCTTGACCTTTGAGAAATCCCTGTTTAGGGACAGGTAATTCTAGGCATGATTGCCCTGGTGACCTTCAGGCTATCCCCTGCTAAGAGCTTGGTGACTCCTGAAGGTTGTCTAGCTCTCGTGTCACACACCGAGATACACCCTATGGTTTATAATGACCCTACCAAAAAGATTGTTTCACTTCTTAATGGTTTTAGGGGAATTTGGATAATATAAGGGATGCACACATCATCCCTCATAGATGAGATACTATCCCTCAAACATCATTGATGCTACAATCCATTCAAGCATGAAGTTGCCACAACATCTCAATGCTGAGATGTTACATAAGGGATGGATTCTAGTCTAGGAAGGTTCGACCACTATACAATTAGAGAAGAATTGCATCTATAAAATATACAAGGATATAATATCAAGTCAGTCCCTCTTATGAGACTAAGCCCTACTTAAGAGAGCACATAGATCCTTTGGGCCAAATCCTGGTCCAGTGGATATGCAGACCCAATACCAGGACACTTATCACATCAGACTAAAAAAGACTATCATGTAAAGTAAGGTGAGAGAGGAGGTGATCCTCAAAATTAGCTCAATGCCACATAGATTGTAACATGGGATTGTAGCTAGTATATGCACATAGACCCTGTCAAAACAGGGTGTCTTCAATGTAGTCATCAAACTATAATAAGAGAAGTTCCTATGTTGATTATTATATGGTTTAATATAGATTCTCACAAACCATTGCAATGTCTTTAACATTGCACCTTATGTTGTTCATATGTATCATATTAGAAACACAAACATGTATTTCATACAACACACCATTTCAAACCCAAAATGCAACATAATCTTTTTATCATGTAAGGGCATTGAAAAATATGTTATTCAATGTTATAATGTCAAAATGTAGTCATGGATCTTGCTCTGTAAAACCATTTCGAACCTGAAATGCAACACACATTCATTATCATTTAAACAAATATACAAGAACACTTATCTTGAATATTTTAGGGCATCTAATTCAGTGACTATGACTCTCCACCCAACCATAGACAACTGCAACAAGATCCCACTTGCAACTGTCACCCCCGAGCCAGATTTTAGAGAATGAGGGACCTTGCTGAAAGGAATATGTTAAGAAATTTACTGCATAACGTAAATAATTACTGAGAGGAATAAATATAAAAATAACTAGCAACAACCATAAACACATAAACACAAATGTTTATTTGGGAGAACCCCAAATCTGGGGAAAAACCCATCCTAATAAGATCTCATTAGCATTGGCCAAAACCCTGGCCAATCCGACCAAGTGAGCCTTCACTGCTCACCTCCAGGTCTTACATTACAATGAAGTCCTTCCAGTCTTTTATAAGCTCCATTACATATAGTACCACGGGCAGAATACTATGGGTGCACAATACCATGTGCCCCAAAACCCTCACTGTTTAACCTGGTCAACTTTGACTCTATCCCGAGTCAAGTTTACCTAACAGAATAAAACACCAAATTCTATCTGAAACAAGGACCCCATAGATTATCCTTCCTCCGCCCACCAACTACTTAACAGTTAACCAATGTACATGGAATCTAGAGGCCAACATCCTCCACCCTCCAACTATCCAATGATGACCAACAAATACATGTAGGGAGTCCAAAGGCTTGCTTCCTCCACCCTCTAGTTGTTAACATCCAATAATTTTATGGAATCTAGAGACTTCCTCTCCACCCAAGGATGTTAAGGGATTCCAAGGAAATTGGTCTCCACCCTTTAAACAACAACACAATGCTTCCACCCACCTTGGGGAATTCCAAAATCCACCATAAAAACCACACAACAAGAAGGCTTCAAAGATCCTCCCTTCAGGATTCCAAGGAACAACCCTCCACCCTAGCCATCAAGGGACTCCAGAGAAAGACCATCTCCACCCTCTGGCTATACAGGGAATCGAGAGGCCATTAAATTTTTTAAGATTTATTTTTTGGATCTAGATTTGTTTTGGTTTTCTGTTTGCCAAAGGCAATGCGCTCACAATATCACCTAGATTTTAGTGCTAATATCATTTTCACTATACAATGGAAGCACTATATTTTTTCTACCAATCAAATCAACTCTAATCTGGTTTTTTTTTTCCGGTTCTTGTGAAATCAGGCTCAAGGCAATTTTTTGCTTAAGCCTCTAAAGGTTTGTGTTTAGTGGAGGAGCCGAAACAAAATCGAGAGTTACGAATTGAAGGCCAGGATTTGAGATTTCCAAGCACTCGGTAAAATCTCAATATTGTTAATCATTGTCAACAATTTTCTTTCAAAAGAGTGGAACCCTGGTGTGCCAAGTTGGAAAATTTTCTATTACCTCTCTTGTTGGTCGAAAATTGTGGAAGACATTTGATAAATATTGTTCAGTCCTTGAAGCAACATGGAGGTTGCAGGTTTGAAGTTTGTTGTTCAGTACTTGAAGCTGCCAGAGAAGAGCGTAGAGGTTGTGTTCGAGATCAAATTCAATAGTCAACCAAAGGGATAAAGACAGTTTAAAAATATCAAAGTAAGTTCTAAGGGCACCGTATATATTTCCCATAATTAATTTTCCCCTTTTTGATTTGGACATGGTTTATTTTTTTTGTAAGTTAGTTTTTTCATTACTCAAAAGGTAGATACAAAGATGTAAAAATTCATGTGGTCTCACCCCGACCAAATTTTTTGACCAATGTTATTACCATGCTACAAACAAAAGGAAAAATCACTGATGGAAAGATCCACAACCTTATATGCATTACATACCAAAAAACAAAAAGAACTAGAAAGACACCAGTTACCATAGTTAGTCATGAGAAGTGATTGAAGCTGAATTATCTAGCCTCATTCCTAGAGGAGAAGGAGGATGATATAGGAAGTTGACATGTTGCTCAAAGTGAGCAAGCCAAGCTTCTAGCGTTTCGATCTTTTGGGTCAACATTATCTAGCAATGTGAAACAACCACAATTTTTTCACAGACTTGGCATTGAAAGTAATAGATTTTCTCTAACTTGGCCATTACTGCCTTCTATTCTTCCCTTCAGAGCTTCTCATGATATTCTAACATGTCCATGTAAGATTTGAACATCACCTTATATGTTGTAGTTCTCTTGGTTCACCCAGATGATGCACTCCCAATAGACCCCACGCTATCTGTTCTGCTGCTCCGCCCCCATGCTCTCGAAACTCAGCCACGTCTTGCACCCATGCGCCTGCTACTTGCTCCATGACTACCCTAAGCAGGGATCCTGCTACGCCCACCATCCATAGGATCGAATGAATATATTTTCCCACCACGTGCTCCACTACCCCCGAACATGATTCCTCGCACAATTTCGGTACCATGGTTACTGCTATCAACACCCACTTTCACAACGCCACCCGAGACTCCATCAGGCACAATTGACCCCTCCCTAAGCTGGGACACTTCCACCTTCACCTACAAAGGGGTGTATGATGAACTTTGAATCGAATTCATATTGATGGTCATATGATAACTTAGGCTCCCGAGACTAACCCAAATAAACACCGAGGACCACCTAATCAAACCCAAAACCATGCACCCAATTATAATGCACTCTACAAATCGGTAGACCTCCACCAGAAACCCAACACTCTACACCAAAGTTTGAGAATACAAGATAACCCGGCTCTGCTAGTCACCTCGACCCAATTTCACCATGAAACAATCACAAATCCAGGCTAGCACTTCCAAAAAACCCTTTTCCTAGAAAGTCAAAAGGAACACCACCCAGCTGCACACACGAAAATCTAGGAGTTTAGACTCCTAGAAACTTGACCAATGTCAGAGTCACTGGGCTTCGTCAAAGGAAGTTCTTTGACCAACAAGACCAGGAAGGAAAAATCCAGAAAATTTCTATCCCAGAGAACCAAAACAAAGCCAACACCAAAGCCTTCGTCCAAGAAAAAACTTCCCCACCAGAAACCCTGGTACTACTTGTAATAGAAACAGACACCTTACACAAATAACTAAAGCACTGCCACCCATAATGCCAAAAAAACAAACCAGGGAGGCACAAGAAATCAGCACCCAATACCATCCAGTCCTTCAACTAGCACACCCTCTAGCCAAGGAATGAAAAGGAAAGTTTCACCTAGAGCAGAAGGGAGAGAGTTGTTACCTTATTAAACCCATAGGAGGAGTGATAAATGGATGACTGCCACCAGACCCACACGACCCGAAGAAATGTGAACACAAGTAAGTTTGTATCCATCAAAGAGCCAAATAACACCCAGACTATTGCATGCTTCACACTACTTTACCACCGTAACATCGACGCCATGGATCCTCGAGATGGTACTATTCCTTCGCACACAGGGAAGGGGTGATGTTTCACAATTTCGAATGCAAAGTAATTAACCACAGTGTAATGGAAGGGCTTAATGCTGACCCTCCTCCACGCATGCCATATGTTGAGTGTCATAATTCACATGCATAGCATTCCAAGTGTCCAACATCACCATCAGGGATTGCTCGTGATTTTTTTTTAAAGGGAGAAAGGCTATTTGAATACTCTTTATGAATAAGCTATTCTAGTTTTCAAAAATAAAAAATTGCCTGCATAATTTTTTTAGGAGGAGAAAGGTGTAGTAATTTTTTTTATGGATTCTAAAAGAAGAGCACACCATATTATCAAATTTCTTTGAAAAAGTATTTGCGAGGAAGTTTCCAAGTGTTTTGTGAAATTTTTTGGGCAAAACAAAATGATTTTTTTTTATTGAGTTAAAAAGAGAATTGGCCAAAATTTATTGAGTGGGGTAGAAAGAAGAATATGGGATAATATTATTGGAATTTTCTTGCAGAAAATCTTGGCATTTTTTTACTGGGGCAAAAAGAAGTTTGGGTAGTTTTTTTTTGGCATTCCGTAGTAGTTGTAAAATTTTGTTTTTGATATTAGGCGGAGTTAAGGATAATATAGTTACTTACTCCATACAATTATCACACATGGAAAGGAAAAATGCAACAATTGTTGCAATCTAAGGGGTTGTGGCAAATATTAAGTGAAAACCAACCGAATTTTACAAAAGAAGTTCAAAGATTTGCCTACAAGAATAAACTAGATGAATCAATGGGGCTGATTGGGTTGCATGTTTCAAACAACCTATTATTTCATCTTGAAGAATGTTCAACTCCCAAAGAAAGTTGGGAAAATATTGCTTCAGTATTTGGAGGTATCAATGAGTTCCATGCATTAGAATTGGAAACTAGATTATTAGCCCTAGTCACTGATGAGCATGTGTCTATTGAGGAGTATCTTGCTCAATTCAGGTGTTTCTTGTCTCAATAAAAATCATGTGGCGAGGAGAAAAAAGATGTTGAATGTATTTTCTTGATTTTGTCAAAACTAAAGGGTCCTTTTCAAGTTTTTGCATCTACCTCCTATGCATCAAGGGGTGCCCTTGGTGGCAAATTTCAAATGCCTAGCTTTGAGATATTTTGTGATTGTCTCATATGAGAAAAATCTAAGCTCAAGCAACTAGATGTTCTCTCTAGCTCTTCAAATAAAGCTTTGGTGGCTCATAACTGCAAAGATAAGCAAAAAACTCAGTTTCAACAAAAGAAAAATTATACAAAATCCCCTGAGTCTCCCTCTAAGACTAAGCAGAATACTAATTCTTCTCCTTCAGTTTCTAGGAATGAATAATCCTCCTCAAAGACAAACAAAAAACAGGAAAAGAAGAAGACCAAAATAGATGAAATTTGTACTTTGTGTGGAAAATGGGGGCATATTGAAGCAAGATGTTGGGAAAAGTTAAATGCATTAGAAGAGGCCATGAAGCAAGGGACATCCTTTATCTTCCCAAGCCATACGTAAATGTACAGACAAGTGGATACTTCATTCAGGAGCTTCATATCATATGACTCCTTATCAAGACTTCATTCCCTCTACATCTCATAGCAACATCTCACAAACTGCAGTTGGTCTTCTACATTACTTTCTTGGCTTGCATGTTCACCAATCTTCAAATGGAATCATCATCTTCCAATAGAAATATGATCTTGATTTACTCCAGCGTTGTGGCATGGCTAACTGTAATCCTTCACGTACTCCTTTTCAACCAAGTGTTATTCTCACTGCTAGTTGCACCACTCCCAAGGTGGATCCTACATTGTATTGCCAACTTGTTGACAGTATACTTTATTTGAAACCCACCTGGCCTAACATTGCCTACCCAGTCGGGATGGTCTCTAGATTTGCTCAGGATCCTCATTAGAGTCACTGGAAAGCAGTGAAACATATTCTCAGATATATTCAAGGAACTTCTAGTTTTGGCATTCAATATATTGTTGGCTCTCTTGAGCTTGCAGGTTTCACCGATTTTGACTGGGGTGGATCAATGGATGATCAGAAATCCACCTCTAGATTTGTTTTCTCTCTTGGATCTGCTCATATTTCTTGGTCCTGCAAGAAACAATCATCAATTGCATTATCTACAATATAAGTTGAGTATAGAGTTGCAGTTCTCACAAGTTGAGAAGTTCCTTGGTTGTGACAATTATTGCTTGAGTTTGACATTCAGCAAGATCAACCTACACTCTTATGGTGTGATAATCAAAGTGAAGTACAAGTTTCTAGAAATCCTATGGAGCATCAACGGAAAAAACACATTGAGATTCATATTCACTTCATTCGCCAACTTATTCAATATGGTGTTTTCAACCTAGAATATGTATCTACTAAAGAAAAAATAATAGATATTTTTACAAAGTATTTGACATCACCAAGGTTTCTTCAGTTACAACATATGCTTGGAGTAAATGAAGTTTTCCTCGGGGATCATCTTGAGTCCTCCTTCTTTTCTCTCTTCATTTTCTTTCCTTCTTTCTCTTATGAAATGTTGTACATGGGTACCTAAAAAGGCCTAGTTGTCGGGACCCATTCTTTGTGTTCTTTTTTCTTTATTTTCCTCCTTACGTTACGCTTATGGGGTGGTGTTAGAGTTCCAATAAATATTGAAACTTGTAAACTTACATAGCAACCTTATCTCACTTATGGGGTGGTGTTAGAGTTCAATAAATATTGAAACTTGCAAACTTGCGTAGCAATCTTATCAGTTGTCTTGTCAGTGTATCATTATCTATGGAGTCATCAGTGTTATCTTCTAGCTATCATTATGAACCTATATTATTCCTATAAATTAGGCTCATGTATAACTCATTTTCTCAAACAACGAAGTGTGTTTTCTATCGTTTACTAATACTTATGGATTTTGATGTAATAGAAAACCTCAACAAATAAAAAACCATATAACATAACGAACTGTATTTTAAATAGTTTTTTAAATTGTACGCAAACCAGGAATAGTCCAACTCTGGGTGATACAGAATCAGCTACATCCGTTCATGCAATGAACTGAAATACTCATGAACTGCAAAAGATATGTTCATTTTATAATGGTTCCATATGAAAGGGAATATGTGTATTTCAACTCAAACTTTGCTGACAATTTGATTTCCCGGCACACAGTGGAAAATATAGAAATAGATTGGTTTGATCATAATGTCAAAACAATGTAGCTCGAGATATTTATGGTCTAAAATGTCGACTAACATAATAACCACGGAATTTCTATTCAAATATGGGTAGCATGACGGAAACACACAACAAAGTACAATTTCATTGAACAAGATCATATGTATTAATTTTGTCTCTTACAAGAAATTGATTTAGATAAATATTTTGGACTTAAGTTTAAGGGTAGAGTCATATAAATCAGTTTAGACTTACCAAATTTACTAAACTTCTAAAGAGATCAAATTTTTCTTTTCACTCTAAAATAAGTTTTCACTTCAAGATATTTGTCTAGAGTGAAAAGGAATTTGATCCCTCTCCGCAGAAGTTAAGATGGAATTAGACTGATATATTTGAAACACTTGTTAAATTTTACTTGATAAAATTTACCTTACACAAAACCATTTCAACTATGATATCAACTTATGTAATTTATACATCAAAATTTCATTTTTCCTGTTAAAATTTATCTCACACAAAATGTTTTAACTCTATGATATCAATTTACATAATTTATATATCTGAATTACTTATTAATTTTCACTTAATAAAGTTTTCCTTACAAAAAATATTTTAACTATAATACCACTTTACATGATTTATATATGTGTGAGATATTTATTAAGTTTTACTTGGATAAACTTTACCTAATACAAAAGCATTTTAACTATTATATCTTTTTAAAGGTGATTTATATTTCAGCTATATTTATTGTTTTTTACTTTAAGAAAATTTAACTCACACAAAAAAACATTTTCAACTATTATATCTATTTACAAATTTACAAATTTGAAATATTAATTATTTTTTACTTTATAAAATTTACCACATAAACACATTTTTAACTATGATATATATTCACATAGTTTGTATAGACTTCTAGCTTTGTAAGTATTCAAATTTCATACAACATTTCACAGTAATAAGAGTTGAATGTGGTTATTCATTTTCACATTTTGCGAAATAATCTTATATGATTTTTTCACATTATTGATAAAATTTAGTAGTTTTTGAGGAATGAAGCATTTGTAGTTTTATGGTTGGGTGAGTTTTTTTTTTTTTCCAAAATATGAATCCAACATAATTTACAAACAAATATTTTTATTTCATTCCTATATGTTATATATTATATAGTTTGAGAATTTTTGTAGAACAAACATATCTTAATTGAAGATTTAAGAACTAATTCTCCTTCCGTAAAGGAAATTTATGCCTTTTTTTTAATTGTGTCCACTCTTTATTTCTTTTGTTTATTGTGTATATGTGTTTTTTTTGTTAAAATGTTTAATTGAATCAACATATTCAATATTGTTTTTATTTTTCATCATTATCCGACATATTTTTTTAAGTTTGTTTAATGTAATGTTAGGTGACAACATCTCCCTCATATACTGGGTTGTCCTTTTATTTATTGTGTATATGTGTTTTTTTTTGTTAAAATGTTTAATTGAATCAACATATTTGTTGTAGAGGCTACAACCACCCCCCATAATTTTGGCTTGCACCCAATTTCGTAGCCTCCCTTGAGAGTTTCGCTTGATGATTACACGCACTCGGATTTACCCCGTGAGTCCGTGTGAGTCTTTGCACCCACCTTGCTTGTTCATTTCATCCAAGTTTTTGCATGTTGGTATCCAGTCATGCTTGCAACCATCTTCTAGTCATGCTCAACGGTCTTCACTTCATGTGTACATGTTGTGTTCGCTGTCGCAGTCACACTCACTATCGCACAAGTGTCGTCACGGTCGATCAATGATCAATCACAAGAGTCACACTTGTCGCTCACACCGTCGATTAGTCATGTTGAGCATATGTGTCTGGATGGTTTGGGTTGTCTCATCATCAAGTCATATTGGTGTGTGTTTGCAAGATCACATGTACATCTTTCACTCATTCACACACTTAGTCATTTTGTTGAAGTTTCAATGACCAGACTCCCCTTTGGCAGCTAGACCATCACCCCGCCATCATCTTGATTGACTGTCACCCAGAACAGTGCAAAAGCTCCAAGCAAGTCATTTCAAGTTGCGCTACCCGCAAGTAATCAGTCATCTTCCAGTTGGTCAAATAGAGGATTTGACCTGGCAGCCACCTTCTGACTCATTCCCCTCCAAAATTACGCCGAGGCTGCAGACCTTTCCCGCTTCGCTAGCTGAGAAAATTGTGCAGAAAAGTTGGATAGACAACTAGTTCCCATCCTTGTCTCCCTAATAACATTGTGTAGTTTTCCAGCTAGTACTCCCGACAGTTGACCGGCTACTCATCTATAAAATTGCACAATTTTCATGAGTAGGCCCTCTACTGCCCAACAGTTCGCTCAGCTCAAAAATTGCGCGAAGATGATCAGCAGGTTGGCCTCCCAGCCTTAGTGCAATTTCTCTAGCTAATAGCTCCAGGCAGTAGACTCCCAGTTCCCTACAGGAATTGCGCAATTTCTGCTGCTAGCCTCCCAGCCAGCTGACTACCAGTTCCCCTTAGGAATTGCACAGTTTCTACTGCCAGTGACCCAACAACCAACTGTTATTTCCCTCTAGGAATTACGCAGTTCTGGCTGTTAAGCTCTCGACCAGTTCCTCCAATGTGCAAATCTTGTCTATCAGTCCTCCTAGGACCAGTTCCTCCAAGAAATTGTGAAAATTTAGCTGTCCAGCCCTTGTTGCCCGCTTGTTTCGAAAAATGTGCAGATTTTGTTTGCCTTGCCTTCCTGCAGCTCGGACTATTCCTCCCAAAGTTTGCATTTCTTCTAGCCGAGCCATACCTCGTGGAGAGTCACTGTCAATCCAAATCACCTGTCTTCATCACCCCGTGATTGTTGCACAGTTTCATCAGCAGTGTTAGGAGCCACCATCCTGCCTCACAACCTTGTTGCCTCTCGCAGTCACCTGCATCTGAAATGATCATGTGTCATGGTAGACTAAAAGGTTTTTGGATTTGATGTCATCTCATCATGAGTGATTGCATGTGCAGGTACACCAACAAACATGGTGCGACGATGAATGGGATGAACGAAGGGAACACATGCAGAAGAATAGGTTCACCAACAGATGAACAAACGATGCATGTGAAGAGATGTTCTCGCGAAAGGATGATTATGCAAAGATGTGTTCACAGACGGACGAATGAGCAAACATGCAAGATGTACTCATGGATGGATGAACGGACGAACATGCACCTTTCTTAAACAGACAAACCTGTCAAGCCTTCCAACATACGAGCAAGGAGCAACGTGCCAAAGAAACATCAAACGAACCAATGACCATCGAAGAATCCATGCACCTTGCCATGCGGAGGTGAAGTTGTGACACACCATGAAGACATCCACCACCTAGCAGCACTGCAGCTCGACATGCACTCCAGTAGCAGCATGAATGTAGCAGCATGAATGTACCAGCACTGTCATGTCGAGTTGTGTCATGAGTCATGTCGTCCACATCTCTACTGTGGGCCATGTTGTCAATCAATGTAATGTAACGTGGAAGACCAAGAGACCCACTTGTTGTACAAAGAGTCATGTAAAGTTGAAAAGTCATGGAAGTCAAATAGTCATGAGGGTAGTCGAACAACCACAAGGGTTAGTTTCACCCTTGGCTATAAATACCCCCTCCTTTGTACATGAAAAGCATTTTTCACCTCATATCCTCCTACATAGCCAAGAGAGTCTATAATATTTTCTTTGAGGAGTAAGCAGTGGCTCAAACGCCCCTCTCACGGGCTTAGTGATGTATGGTGTAACGATGTGTCTTGGAACTTTGCTTAATTCAGAAGCCTGTTAACAGACTAGCACGTTTTCACACATGTATTATATCTATTGTAAGACTAATATTTAACACTTGTAATGCATGTTTCTTGAACCTGTGGCTAACACTTGAACTAAGTTGTAATACACATATGTTAATGAAAATGTGTTGTATATGATGTTAACGTTGTCTAACCCATGTAGACTACTCTCCCAGACATCAAATAGACCTTTAACGTGAAACTTGCTATAACAACCGTTGCACTCGTGTGGACCAATCTGCTGAGTATTATACGTGGTATCTTCCCTTGTGTGTTGTGACTGCCACATCCATGTGGATTGTTCCGTCGGAAGTTGTGCATGTCCTGTTGTGTTGTGTGTTCCTAGCAAAGTTGGGACTTCTCCCAACCAACTTGGGACTCACTCTCACCCTCTCCCTCTATAGTGAGAGAACCATTGACACAAGTAACACTTATACTCACCAGGCATGCGAACCTCTCTTCTCAATGATAAAGTATACCACTCTCTTGTATTGAAAAGCAAGAGTTGAGGCAAATCCTTAAGATAATGGAAACCGGGTTGTCATACCGAATGGGACTCCACATCAAACAGTGTGAGGTCTAGTTGGGACTTCATACCAGGGTGATCCCTTGAATGTTGGCAGGTCCAACACCATCAACATTTCTGGCGCTAGAAGGAGTTCCAGATGAAAAGTTGTGTCCTCTCATCTTGTTTTGAACCTTTGCATGTCTTTCATGGATTCTTGCACTCTCCTCCCTCCACGATGTTTTTCGAATCACGAAGATTTCACCATCATGAGGGAGTGTTTCAATCAATTGTCCACCTATACGTATGATGGTGAAGGTGAAGTGGTCTGGCTGGAGTTCTTACATGACTTTCCTTCCATGCTTCATGAGGAAGATGGGTGTTTTGATGAAAAGACTGGCTCACTGCTTGTATATACACTTCGCCAATCTCCACATTGGTGGCTGTGTAGCCTATGGGCTGACAACATGCACTCACTTGAGCACTTTTGTGATTTCATTGAAGACATTTTCTATCATTTGATCCAAAACATCTTGACCAAAAACTGTTACAACAAGAGGTTTCACATGAATCAACTATGGAAGTTTTGGCAGCGCTTCTGTGATTTGCAGTTTCAAGCTCCGAAGAGCTAGATGAAGTTTTTCTATCTTTGGGACTGATTCTAGTATTGTGTTAAGAAATATACTTGTCCCAAGAAGAAGTTTGAAATCAAGCCTCGCTCAACATTCTTTAGTGACGGAGCTGCGCTATCTCAGACAGATTCGTTCACTGTCACAAGTGACTCTCCTCCATCCCCTCATCAAACAGCTCCACCACTGTAGAGTGATGTTGAGGATCATGCTTACACACCGGTTCAGCTGTCACATCCTCCCAACATCACTTCACTTAATTTTCGCATAGATTTGGTTGTGAGTCCATCGAGTTGTCATATGCATTTTGTTCCACAACCTTCGTCTTTGCACTCGGCTATTCCTCCAGATGATACTATCTTGTGTTCTTCCATTCCAGACTCTATACTTGTTTTGAACGAGGAATAAGCCACTAACGGAGTTGGTGTTGCACAACCAACATGCACTGTCATTAACGAAGAGTATGGGTGGGAGCTTGAGCATCAACACTTGGCGAAGGATGACCCCCTTCCGTCTGAGCACCCTCTGTTCCTTCCTAGCATCTTTGGTGAACCTTTCATCCATGATTTTGCATGTGTATCTTCATCGATGGATGCACCCATTATTGATCACTCGCAAGACACACCAGGTGTCGGTCCATCATTCGACAATGGAGAGGATAAGTTATTCATTGAAAATCCACTTGATCTTTCATTTTCCTTTTTTAGAAACACTGAGGATGAATTTGTTCACTTCTCATCCACCCCTCTGTTTGATTCATCAGATCATGAGCATGCCGATGAAATCATTGATTTTTTTGTTCATCGCTGTTGTGATTTATTTGCTCCCATATTTGATCACGATCATGATTCTATTGTAGTTAATTTTTCAAAGCCACCATCCTATGATGATATATGTGACGATGAAGTTGGAACACTCCAGGTTGTTGAGGCACTTTAGCCTAAGCTGATGGTTATGTCAGGCCCTCGCTGTCCAAAGGTTGGTTTCACTTCTGATCAGGAAATTTATCAATCACACACAACTCCTCATCACTCATGTGTATGCATTGAAGATCAATCTCACACACAGATCATGCTTTGTCCTTTTGAACTGCACAATCCCATCGCTCATACATTAGAGGAATCTTACATTGCAAGAACATGTGCACAATGCAAGTTGTCTAGGTTTCTTTCGTTTGCTTGCATGTCACAGTCAAGAATGTGTGTGTGCTTCATAGCTGCATGCAATGTCGCACAAATCCATGATAAGTCCATGGACTGCTCATCATGCACTTGCACTCACTTATGTCCCATGGGCACTTTGAAACACGAAGTGTGGTTGTCTTCATTGTTATATATTTCTCGCTTGTTGGTTCGCACAACCAGGTTGCTCATGGACCAACCCTTCACCAACATGAGTCAACCAATGCATCAGTGGCTGCATTGGAAATATCACTTCACGTGATTAGGCCCATGCACCATTAGCTTAGGAGTAGGAGTAGTGTTTGCTTGCTTGCATGCTCGTTTTCTTTCTTGCTTTGCATGTTTGTTTGTTTTCTTGCTTGTGTGTTTACTTACTTTCTTTGCTTTCACTTTTACTTCTACTTCTTCTTTGCTTTGTTTGTTTTTATTTCTATTTTTGTTTACGTTTGTTTTGTTTGCTTGATATATTACTATTTTTGTTTTCAGAAATCAGTGCTACAAACTATTGCGTACTGGATTTTGAATAGAGTATGTGGATGAGATAGGAAGAGACTTGTGACACTGCATCACTTGGCCAATCATGTGTCCATCTTCTCTGTGCTTGGTTACAACCTTCGGCCAATGAATTCTTGATAGAAAATACAAACCATCTGCAAGGGAAGTTTTGGTCAAACCATGAACTTGTGTGCACACTGGGAAGCCCCATGCCTGTACTGAGTGTTATTCTTTGTGTGTTCAAGCTCATCCAACTAGTAGAAATAGAGAAGGGGAAAATCTAAACAAGCAAACATATGTCAGAGGTCTTACATACTTCTCTCAAGGAACAACCTCTTCTACTATGAATAAGTCGGGATCCCTCTTCTGCCCCAAAAATAAATAAGTTCCTATGCACAGTCCCCTTGAAAAATACAAAGGCGAAAGAAGAGAGAGGCTTCTTGTGCAGAGAAGTGAAGCATGCAACGCCACCAAGGTACTGACCAGGTTCCCTAGTAGTGGATAAATGTGTGTGTTTCTGCATGAGTCTGTCGGGGTACTGTCCAAGCTTGCTGGCAGTGGAGCAACACTAGAGATGAAAACTTATACTCTGAAAATTTTCAACTCGCGAGCTAAACTAACCTTCCTGGGTTCAAACCAATGTGATCAAGTTTAAATTTTGATTATGTTTGATTGAGTTGGAAAAAGTGAACCATGTATGTCCATTGGGTAAGTGGGGAAGCCGAAGTAACCCGCACAGGGATTCAATACTCCTCGAGGGACTAAGGCCAAGTATTATAAATGAACCAAAGTAGAGAACCTGGAGTTCTACGAGTGTGTCGCCAAGTGTTGTAACGGCTACAACCACCCTCCAAAATTTTGGCCTGCACCCAATTTCAGAGCCTCCCTTGAGAGTTTCTCTTGATGACTACACACTTCACTCTGTGAGCCGGTGTGAGACTTTGCATCCACCTTTCTTGTTCATTTCATCCAAGTTTTTGCATGTTGGTATCCAATTCATGCTTGCGACCATGTTTTGGTCATGATCAAAGGTATTTTCTTCGTGTGTACATGTTGTGTTTGCTATGAAAGCATCTGTCACACTCACACACAAAGTCACACTCACTGTCCCACAAGTGTCATCAATGTCGATCAACAATCAATCACAAGCGTCACGCTTGTCGCTCACAACGTTGGTCAGTCATGTTGAGCATGTGTGTTTGGATGGTTTGGGTTGTCTCGTCGTCAAGTCATGTTGGTGTGTGTTTGTGAGATCACATGTGCATCTTTCACTCATTCACACACTTAGTCATTTTGTTGAAGTTTCAATGACAAAACTCCCCTATCACAGCCGGACCATCACCCCATCATCGACTCGATCGATGTCACCCAGAACAGTGTAGAAGCACCAAGCAAGTCATTTCAAGTTGCTCTACTCGCAAGCAATCAACCATCTTCTAGCTAGTCAAACAAACGATTTGACCTGGTAGCCACCCCAGACTCATTCCCCTCAAAAATTGTGCAGAAGATGCAAAAATTGCCTGCTCTGCTGGCTGGGAAAATTGCATAGACAAGTCGGAAAGACACCCAGTGCCCGTCCCTATCTCCCTCAAAAAATTGTGTAGTTTTCCAGCCAGTCCTCCCGACAGTTGGCCGACTGCTCATCTAGAAAATTGTGTTGTTTTCATGAGCGAGCCCTCTACTGCCTAGCAGTCCACTTAGTTCAGAGATTGTACAGAGATGATCAGGAGGTTGGCCTCCCAAGCTCAGTGCAATTTCTCTAGCCATCCGCTCCAAGCAGCAGACTACCAATTCCCTCCAGGAATTGCGTAGTTTCTGCTGCTAGCCTCCCAGCGAGCTGACTGCCAGTTCCCCTTGGGAATTGTGCAATTTTTGCTACTAGTGACCCAGTATCCAATTGCTAGTTCCGTCCAGGAACTGCACAATTCTGGCTGCTGAGCTCTATGCCAGTTCCTCCAAAAAACTGCACAAATCTTGTCTGTGAGTCCTCCCTGCAGCCCGGCCAGTTCCTCCAAGAAATTACACAAATTTAGCTATCAAGCCCCTGTTGCCCACACGTTCCCAAAAATTCACATATTTTTTCTACCATGCCTTCTTGTACCCCGGATTGTTCCTCCCAAAGTTTGCGCAATTTTTCCTTCTAGTCGAGCCAGACCTTGCAGACAGTCACTGTTGATCTAGATCAACCGTCTTCATCACCCAGTGACTCTTGCATAGTTTTCATCAGCATTGCCCAAAGCCATCATACTGCCTTGCAACCTTGTTGCATCTCCCAGTCACTTGCATCCAAAATGATCATGTGCCATGGTTGTCTAGGAGGTTGTTGGATTTGATGTCATCTCGTCATGAGTGATTGCAGGTGCATTCTGCATGTGCTTCCTTCATTCATCCCATTCATCGTCATGCCATGTTTGTAGGTGCAGGTGCAGCAACAAACATGGCATGACGATGAATGGGATGAATGAAGGATGCACATGCAGAATGACAAGTTCATCAACGGATGAGCGAATGATGCATATGAAAATATGTGCTTGCAACGGATGATCATGCAAAGATGTGTTTGCGGACGGACGAAAGAGAAAACATGCAAAATGTGCTCATGGACGAATGAATGAACGAACATGCATCTTTCACGAATAGACGAACCTCTCAAGCCTTCCAACATACAAGCAATGAGAAATGTGCAAAAGCAACATCAAGCAAACCAATGACCATCAAAGACTACACACACCTTTCCATGCAGAGGTGAAGCTGTGACACACCATGAAGACATCCACCACCTAGCAGCACTGCAACTCGACATGCACTACAGTAGTAGCACGAATGTACCAGCACTGTCATGTTGAGTCATTTCATGAGTCATGTCGTCCACATCTCTACTATGGGCCATGTTGTCAATCAATGTAATGTAACGTGGAAGTCCAAGAGACCCACTTGTTGTACAAAGAGTCATGTAAAGTCGAAAAGTCATGGAAGTCAAACAATCACGAGGGTAGTCGAATAGCCACAAGGGTCAGTTTCACCCTTGGCTATAAATACCCCCTCATTTTTATATGTAAAGCACTTTTCACCTCATCTCCTCCCACATAGCCAAGAGAGTCTGTAATCGTTTCTTTGAGGAGTAAGGAGTGGCTCCAATGCCCCTCATAAGAGGTTAGTGATGTATGGTGTAACAATGTGTCTTGGAACTTTCACTGAATTTAGAAGCTTGCTAATAGGCCAACACGTTTTCACACATGTATTGTATATGTTGTAAGACTAATGTTTAACACCTGTAATGTATGTCGCTTGACCCTGTGTTTAACACTTGAACTAATTCACTTGTTGTAATAGAAATATGTTAATGAAAATGTGTTGTATATGTTATTAACATTGTCTCGCGTGTGTAGACTACTCTCCTGGACATCAGACAAACATTTCACATGAAACTTGCTATAACAACCGTTGAACTCTTGTGGACTAATCCGTTGAGTTTTATACGTGTTATCTTCGCTTGTGTTGTGACTGCCGTATCTGTGTGGACTATTCCGCTGGAAGTTGTGCATGTCTTTTTGTGTTGTGTGTTCCTAACATAGTTGGGACTTCTCCCAACTGAATTGGGACTCACTACCTTCTCCCTCTACAGTGAGAGAACCATTGACACAAGTGACACTTACACTCACTAGGCACACAAACCTCACTTCTCGAAGATAAATCAGACCACTCTCCTATCCTCACAAGCAAGATTTGAGGTAAATCCAAAAGATAATGGCAAGTGGACCATCATAACGGATCAGAATCCCACACCAAACGATGTGAGGTCCAGGTGGGACTTCATACAGGGGTGATCCCCTGAAGGTTGGTGGGTCTAGCACTGTCAACAATATTCAATATTATTTTTTATTTTTCATTATTATCCAACATATTTTTTTAAGTTTGTTTAATGTAATATTAGGTGACAACATCTCCGTCATATAATGGGTTATAGAGTCCACCTTGGGGAAATTAAATAGTTGATAAACACATATAGCCATAAAACAATTATGTACAATTTAATTTATTAGTTGTTTAAGTTATGTAACATTTAGAATTTGTAGAACAAGGATAAACTAGAGGTTGAAAACACGTTGCATGAGTTTTTAAATGGAAAACAAGTATGGAAAACATTGGATAATGTATATGACAAAGCCAATTTTCATATTATTAAACCTACACCACCCAATACATTTCTATTTTATTTTTAAATATGAAAAATTTTGGAGCCTTATTCCAAAATAGACCACTCCTATAGGCATAATTGAAATTATAATATAAAAAATGATTTTTATTTTTTTTTCCCTTTTGAGATATAGATTTTTTATTATACCATCAAAAATATTTTGTTGATATTAATATCTATAAAATGTTTATAAAGTAAATTTAAAAACCTTTTATATTTAATAATTTTAAAATTAAAAACAATATACTTTATCTATGTTTCATCAAAGTGGATGTCAGTAAATCACTACAATCAATATTTATTTATTATTATTATTTTTTACTGGTGGTGGTTTACAAACCCATAATTTTGGTAAATCACGGTATTTGAAAGATGAAAGAAAACAATTAGTTTTTACCATATATAACTATTCATTAGCTTTTTACTATAGTGATTTATGGAATTCACTCATGGTCTTTTGTAACCCATGGTATTTGAAATATAACATAATACATGAGTAGTATAGGTCAAAAGAGACAAAGCATTGAAAATTGTGAATGCAACTTATACGTAAAACGCTACTCACATTGGAGATTGCTAACACTCTCTCTCACATTCATCAAACCATCATCTACTTACATTTATAGGAATACAATATAATTAAATAGTTTGAAAACAATCCTAGAAAATAGGACATGAAAAACCAATTAAAACAATAAGTCTTAACGACACATTAACAAAGCCTAAATAATCAATTTCTAGAATTTCTTCATTATTTAGCTAACATTACCCCTTAGTTGAGAAATGTGTTCTCTACAACACCTGATTGATTTCTAAATATTTCAAACCTTGTCTTTCTGAAAGGCATTATAAAGATGTCAACCACGTTTTCATTTGTATTGCAATAAATTAGATCAATTCTTGTACAAAAATTTGTTGAGTCTCAATGTGTTTTGATCTTGCATGATACATAGGATTGTTGGCTAGTTTGATGGAGTTTTGGTTATCAAATTTGATAATCATTGGAATTTTTTGTTCTTCGACCACATCTTCAAGAATCAACCCCAACCAAATTGGCTCACAAGTAGCATTGCACAAGGATTTGTGTTAAGCTTCAGTTGATGACAAATAAACAATTGACTATTTCTTTCTACTCCATGACACGATCTTGGATCCAAAGATAAATGTGTATCTTGTGGTTTATTTTTTGTCATCGGGGTTTCCAACCTGATGCAAATCAGAATAACCTATCAACTCAACATCAAATTCATCAGTATATTTAATATCAAAATTAGCAGTTCCTTTTAGATATCAAAGGATTATCTTTGCTTCTTTCCAATGGATTTCAATAGGATTTACAATGAATTGGCTAAGGATGTTGATTGAATATGTTATATCTGACATCGCTGCAGTGAGATAGTTTAGACTTTTCACAAATTGACGATACATTGTATCATCCACCTCTTTTGTCCCATGATCACTACAAATTTTATCATTCTACTCTAAAGGAATCAACATTGCATTATATTGATTCATATTGAACATTTTAATTAGTTCCCTTGTATGCTTTTTCTTTGTGTGACTAATGTATGACCAACTTCTATCCATATTTTAGGACCTATGCAATAATTCAATTCACCAAGATCTTTCATCTCAAATATTTGTGACAATTTTCTTTTAATTTTTCAGTAAGCTTAGATGCATTATCTGTTATAATAAGATCATTAACATACAAGGAAATAAAAATAATATCCCCTTTTTGACTTGACTTGAAATATAGATTAGGATCATTCTTACTTTTCATAGAACCTTTCTAAAGGAAGAAAGATTCAATATTCACATACAAAGAAAAAAACCCCTATTTTAGTTTATATAAATCCTACTTTAGCTTAAAACCAAGATGCTCTTGGCCCTTCTTTACAAATCCCTTTGGAAAGAACACGATACACTTCTTCCTTTAATTACCCATTTAGAAAAGTAGACTTGATATCTAATGGATTTAAATTCCAATTATGTTTTGTAGCTAATGAAATCATTAATATAATTATTTTTTTCTTAGTTATTGGAGCAAAAGTTTCTTAATAATAAATTCCCTTTTTCCATGAATAACGTTTTGCAACCAATCTAGGTTTATATTTATCTATACTGTCATCAACATTGAATTTGAGTTTGAACAGCCATTTGGATTCTATGGGAACTTTATTTTTAGGAATTTTTTTAATTCTCATGTATCATTTTTTATTATGGACTCATACTTCTCCTTATTACATCTCTCTATTATTTATGCTCATTATCATTCTCAAAAGTCAAAGTTCTACAACATTCATTACTTAAGTCATCAATGCATAATCTTTATGCCTTACAGGTAGTTGAGTTTGGCGTGATGACCTCGTTGATCCTTCATCACTACAAACTCTTCTTCTACTTTTTGATGAATCATCTCCTCCTCTTAGTGTGCTCTAGCTATTCTTAGCACCCATGTTGCTTGATTCTTCCTTCTCTTTCTATTCTTGTTCATCATATGCTTCTTCTTCGACATTTTTTTCATGATTATAATAAATAGAACATGCATCATAACTATCCACCTTATGGCCTTCATTTGTATGCTTATGAAATAACACATCTCTACTTGTAAAAAATTTATTTGTGCTCAGATCAAACATTTTATATGCTTTGTGATCAAAATAGTAACTAATAAAAATGCACTTGATTTCTTTTGCATCAAGGTTTCTTTTATCTTCTTTGGGAACATGAGAAAATATTTAACTTCCAAATATTCTAAAATGACTTGTTATTGGTTTATAACCACAAAGAGCTTCAAAAAGGAGTTTTATGGTCTAAGATTTTAGTTGGACTTCTGTTTTTCAAATAAACAAAGGTAGTAACAACTTTAGCCCAAAAAGTCATTGGTAAGGTTTCTACCTTTTATCATGTTTTGTGCACATCCCACTAAGGTTTAGTTCTTTCTATGAACTACTCCATTCTATTATAGAGTATGTGGCATTGTATAATGTTGCACAATTCCATTGGCTTTGTTGTTACACTTAATGAATGCACGTGATGTATATTCTCCCCTTTGATTTGATTAAAAGATCTCGATGTATTTGCATGTTTGCTTCTCAGCCATATTTTTAAATTCTTTAAAGTAACATCACTTTTATTTCTCATAAAATAAACACAATTATACTTTGTGTTATCATCAATTAAAATAAGGAAATAGTATGCTCCACCAAGTGACTTTGTCTTCATAGGGCCACACACATATGTATGCACAAATTCAAAAATATATCTTCTTATTTTATCTGAATGAGTAGTGAATTCTTCCCTATGCATCTTTCCCAATGCACACCTTTCATTTGGTGTATGTTCATTTTTAAGCAATGGAAGTCCCTCCATCATTCCTTTTATTTGAAGTGGTAACAAATCATGATAATTAAGATGACCATACCTTTGGTGCCATAAAAATTCTATTGTCGTGGTTGTAGATGCCAATGCTTTATGACTCCTACTCATCACATCAAGCTTATATGAACATCCAACTTTGACTCTTGTTGCAATAATATTGTGATTATAATCCATATTTTTTACCACACAATGTGACTTTACAAATTCTTCCTTCAAATCTTGATCTATTATGACAGAAATTGAGATTAAATTCTTTGTTATACGAGACACATACATTAAATTTTGAATTTATTTAACACAACGAGTTGGCAATGTTAAAGATACATCACTGTATCCTTCAATTTTATGTCAACGATCATCCCCCATATACATACATCAATACACACATACATATATCTTAGCACCATTATTTGTTTCATAAAAATTTCGAACTAATCCTTATTACAAGACATATTACTCGAGGCACCATAATCAATAAACCATGCGTTTAAGTCATCTATTTCAGTGGACAAGGAAGCATATGAAATAAATAGTTTGAAATTCTTGAAGTCACCATTCATTACTTTTTCTCTATCAACAAAATAACCAGTATCCCTTTTGTTTCGATATTTGGACTCATGATACTTCTTTTTCATACAATCTCTAGAATATTGCCTAGAATCGCCACAATAGTAACATTTAACTCTAACATTAACCTTTGGTGGTGTTATACCTTGTTGTGGCTTTGAATGTGGTGGCTTACATCCCTTATTTATTTCCCATGGATTTCCCTTAGAAGGTTTTTTCCCTTTTCCCATAATACCAAGTTTGAATTCTGAGACTTGTAATTAAGATTTTTCCTTTGTTCTCCTTCTTGCAAAAAAATAGCTTTAAATTCATCAAATATAGGAGCTTTTTCTTGGGTTGCAACTCTTGTAATAAAAAATTAATATTCTTCTAAAATTGTATTTAACGTTATAGTTACCAGATATGTGCTTGAAATATTTTCACCAAATATATCACATCATTTGTCTTTTAAATTTTTAATTCCAGAAACAAAACTATTTACATTCTCATTCTCCATTTTCAGTGAAAGCAATTTATTTTTTGATGCCAACAAAAATCATCATGCCAATAATATGGTAGGAAGGTGCTTCCCTCAACCCAACTCAATATCTTTCTACTACTTTTATCAACGTATTTTTCATTTCAAAATCTGTATAAGAGATTTCAAGTTGTCAACCTATTCATACCTAATTTAATGAGAGTTGTCAACCCATTCATACTACATCCCAAAATATGTAGAACTCCCTTTATGATCTAACAAGGGAATGCAGGTATATATGTATACATAATGAATCATGACCATGGAACAAGTATGAGTAATCCCTTATAATAGCCAAAGGGAAGAGTTTCCCTTTAAAACCACCAGATTCAATCTTTTATAAATATATATGCAAGGAAGTTCTATACCTTTCAACTAATGTAGGCTCAAACCTCATATTGTAGCCCCTTCTCTTGACACGACTCCTTTAGAATGAATGAATAACACTTCATGACCAACATTGTGACCAAAGGATTCAATCAAAATGATTTTGTTTCGAGTCCTCTCCCTAGCACCAATGCTTGCGACGACATATATATTACCACACTACGTGACAAAACTTTAGCTCCCAATGATTTTGCGTTGAGTCAACCCAACATTTTTGTACCAAGCACCCGTTTTATTTCTGAGGAAAAACCTTTGAGATGGGAATATGACTATCAAATATCGGATTTGACTTCCATCAATTATCGCTAATATGTCTGTCTCGGTGATAAATTTATGTCTCAACGCTTTAACTTCCTTTGCTAGTTTGACCTATAGGATGACAATATTTTTGTTAAATTTTTATGTCTCTATGTTCCATCCCTATACTTTTTCTTCGACTACAATGGATTGTTCATTTTACACATTGAGCAACAATCAATAGTTCATTCTCACCAATTGTAAAGGAAAGGGTTTCAACCCACTTTCAAAGAGTTTTCCCTTCCTCTAATCACTCTTCATCCTAAGCTTCATTGTAACAAGAATCACACTCAATTCAATCTAATTAAATATATTTATTCTGCAACAATGAATAAAGGCATGGTTCACAAAGATTTTAGAACGCATGAAACAAAGTGTTTTCATTGTATTAATAAATACACATAGATAAATTACAAAGTCCACCTATACCATCTTAGGCATGATTTACATATAATTGGCCCCTCTTGGCCCTTTCGGCCATACTTGGCCTTCATGCTCAATACTCTCAAAGCCTCTCGATACCTCTTATTCATATCATTCACTCTACCTTTTGGTTACATAATTATACATGGGATTTTGAAACCATAATCTGGTTCAGATCCGCTAATCACTCAACAAGGCTATATCTCCATGACCCTTCAAATCCACATATCTCTTAAGAGATCTAACTAATACTAATATCTCTCTAACTCTTCTAAACATCCTTGAGATCTTCTTAGAAGTATATTTCATCAATCTCAATCACTCATGTACAATTCTTCCAGAATTATAAGAAAACATAGAAAATACATTTAACTTAAATAATTAAACTCAATTAGGGAATCAAATCCCTTGATAAATGAAACACCCCTAATTCTAGTTAAAGGTGTTTGACTTCGAGGTAAAATGCTCATGTGCCACTTTTTAAGGACAAAACTCAGTTTGTATTAGTTGTTTCATATAAACCTTTAAGGGTAACCCATGGCTTCTTGGACATCTTGCAATATCTGATATGAAAAATAATTTTCCTTCATGGACATTTTGAGTAGAACTTTTATTTTCTCTCTTGACACTCTGTTGGGCATGTTATCCCCCCATAGCATGTTTTGGGGCTTAAAGCCCAAGTTTTGGTCAAATGTATTGTAAAACTCCACGAATTGCGGGTGGGAGCGCGAAGTATAGGTTAAGTCATAGGGTTGTCCGCCCTAAGTATTGTAAAGTAATGTAATGTCATGTCGGCCTACCCATGGTCCATGGACCATGGGATTGTATAAGTAGAGCGAGGCTCTAAGTTGTAAAAGTAGCTAAGCAGCGGAGTAGCGAAGGAGTGAAGATATGGCATAGAGTAAGAGTCTAAGTTTATTGGGTCGTAGTAGTAAGAAGAGGCTTTGTAGTTGAGTGTGCAGAGGCCTATTAGAGTCCGCAACTGAGTGCGCAGACCCCTGCAGCTGAGTGTATGGGGCGGTGTCGAGTCTGTAATCTTGAATGAAGAATAATAAAGAGAAGTTGATTCCAATTTCTGTGCATCTTCTTGTGTATTGCCTTCTTTACATTCATACTATTTGTTTATCACGTACACTTTGTTAGTGCCTAGATTGACCTCAGGCTGAAGGAAGGCAGGTCTAGGGTAACATCAAACCATGCTTAACCTAGTAGCTAGCCCTACCAGCTCGGGAGAGGGCTCTCTCCTTGTCAATCTCAATTAGAATATGGAGGCTAGGGCTTGAGATGACTGAAATGAAATTTTGATTTTAGGCTAGGTATATTAGGTCAGAGGATTTTGATTGATTTTGATAATTGGTTGTTGGATAAAATGAAGAAGGCAGCTTTGGGTCCAGGAAATCAACTCAAATTTGCAGGATGTTCTGTGGGGCGAGGTAGGTAGGTGTTTTGGCACTTTGAATTGAGTGTGATGGTAAGTCTAAGACCAGTGAGGAGTTGGAGAGGGTATGTAAAGTTCATGAGTCCTCTTCAAACGGTAGAAAACATTAAAAACTAAATGTATCCTTAAGGCAGAGCACTGAATATCAATGGATTTCACCTATATCTTGATTCATTTAGTTATGAGGAAAGAAATATATGCTGGCACATATACACATAGGAAAAACTAAATAACAAAGGAAGAAATAATGCCAAGACACATTACCACAAGAATCCCACAAAATGCTGCAAAACCCTGGTTCATTTCCTTGCCAAACTGCAAAAATGATTTACAATGAAGCTCACAGCATCCACAAGAGTCCAACCTTTACAAATGAATAAAAAAGTACATGATATAGGCAAGGAACTTATTCAATCTAGCTATCAGGATCGAATCCATGATAAAATGGGTGGTTTCAACCATATCTAAACTAAGAATAGGAATATAGGTAGTGGAACAGCTTGCCTCTAAAACTAAGGAAACCAATTCATTCAGCTCAAAACCACCTTTGACTTGATGTATCTATCCTATTAAGTGTTTCACATTCATAATTACATCATGTTACATCATTAACCATGCTAATTTCACCAAGAGAGCAAGAAAAACTCAATTGTAGAGAAAACTAGGCGAAATCTGGAAAATCAGGCAAAACTGGCAAAATTCATCCTATGCGTAGCACCATTGATCCTACCACAACGGTTTTTCTAGGCCAATTTTGGAAGTCTTTCCGGAGTCCAAACCTAGTGTAGGATAGCTTGTTGGAAAGCTTGATGAGTCTAATTTCTGGAACAACTTGAATTTCTGAATTTGAAGTCCATTTTTCCCTCCAAAAATTGATTCTCCCAAGACTACTTCCTGTGTGGCAAAAAAGCGGTAGAGAGGGCACTTTTTGGGTTTTCTTTGCCTTTTTTGAGACCTAGAACTTGTAAAAAATTCTCAGCCATTTGTGAGCTTCCATATTTTTCCATGCTAATTCCAAAAATATAAATTTTTTTGCAAGAAAGTGTCCCCAACAAAAGCGCAATGCCACCTATTGGAAAAGCCTATTTTTCAATTTCAAAAATTCAAAAATGTCAAATTTTTCTCCAAATTTCTTGAAATTTGGCACGAATGATCCTTGTTAGGTGATTTGATGGGCCAATGATGCTTCAGCCAAGATCTTGAGTTTATCTTGCTCTTTCTTGTTCCTCAAGACTCTTCTTAGTTTGGTTGTTAGCCTCTTTGTCCTTGCATTACAAATCTTGTTCCGGGTTAGGTAGTGATAAGCTAAGTGATGAAGCATTTTATTCTCTTTGTTTGCCTTCTCAATAAACCTCTCCAAGTGCATGTTAACCACTCAAGACAAATATCCTTAGGATTCTCAATTTCCTTTTCCTTTTGTCTTCTAACCTTGCCTCTTCGCTACCTAGTTACCTGACCTTTTTCATTGTTTGTGAACACTTGTGGTGAATGATTAGATAGCGTGGATGGATGAAAGATGAGTATGGAGAGATTTTAGGATAAGTAGGTGAGGGTGAATGGGAGTTTGAATAGGGTTTTGTATGTAGGGTATAGGGTTTGATATGGAGGGTAGGGTTTAGGAGTTTATGTATGGGAATGGGATGTATATAGGATAGGGTTTTATATGGAGGGTAGGGTTTTAATATGTAGTGTATGAGGTTTTAGGAACCAACAACAAAGATAAATGAGTGAACCTTGAACCATTATGGTGAATAGTGGATACTAGAATTTTGTTTTTATGGGAAAAAGACCAACAAGATTTCATGCAAGAACACTCTTCAACAAGGAGGATCAATGTACTTACTTGTAAAGAGGAGGAAATTGGGGTTTTGAGGCAGTTTGAAGTGATTTTGTGCAATTTGAGTGTGTCCAACAAGTGCGTTGTGCCCTCACATAGGTGTACAATGCCTTTTATATGCGCAAATCTAGTGTAATTTTCCACTGCCCAAACTTCCCAGGTGTGCAACGCCTTTTCTATGCATAGCACTAGCTGCTAGGTGTGCAGTGCCATTTTGCAAACCACTTTTGGAGGCCTTCCTGGTGTCCAAATTGGGTGTGGGATAGCTTGTTGGAAATTTTGTTAAGTCTAATTTTCATAACATCTTAAATTTTTCAATTTGTAGTTCAGTTTCCCTGTCAAAAGTCAAATCTCCTAAGACGGGTCAAAATGTGCAAATGAGGCTGCCTAAAGGGAGAGTGCTGATTCAGTCAACTTTTGAAGGTCTTCCTCAACTCCAAATTGAGGTCACGATAGCTCATTGAAAATATATTTGTGTCTAATTATCATTTCACTCATCAAGAAAGTTATTTGGCCAACCAATCTAGGATAAATATTGATTTTCTTAAGGTCACTCTAGAGGTGCAACAACTCTTCTTAGGCAACTATATTTTTGACATTTCTCTAAAACCATGACATATGTGTAAAAAGTGAAGGAGGTTTTTCTTCCTCGGCTTGTTATGGGCAAAAAAATCTCTCACGTTTTCCAAATTCATTTTTTCTTGCTCAGAAACATCATTTGATTAAAACCTATCCCGATGTGTGGAAAAGGGGATTTGTCGAAATGAAGTGAAATGAAGGGGATAAAGGGCTTCTAAATTCTTGAGAAAATTTTGAAAAGTAGGGACGGATGTTAGGAAGTAAGGGAAAGTGGAATTTCAAATATTGAGTGAGGGGAAGAGGTGAAAAAGGGAAAAACACAGGCCTAGCTTAGAAAATTGTCAAATTGTAGCAAGAAACTAGGGTTTGTGGGAAAATGAGGAATTTGAGGGATATCAGTGATGGGAAGTGTTTAATAAGGTACATTAAGGATAGGGGAAGGTGTATGAACATCAGGATACAAATTTTGTTGATGATTTGACCATCCAAAAGAAATTATCTTCAAAACCCTAGGAGAGGGAAATGAGCCTTACCCAAGTACAACTGAAGCATGAACAAGGTGTAAAATGACCCATTGGAACCTAAAGTGATGATGACCACTCTTTGAATGATGGTACACTCAGTTGAATGGTGACATGGGCTGACATTTGGAAAACTTTGGAAGGAATGAAAACAAATCCTAGGCTTAGTACCTAGTGACCAAATTTTACTTGAAAACTCACTGAAATGACAAAATTTTGACTTTGACACTCTGAGACCACTTTGTAAGAGCATATTTGATCACTGGTGGAAGGCTTCAAAGACTGACACTAACAAACTTATATGATTGCTGGATATACTGTTAATTATCACTAGTAAGTTAAGTAATCGAGTAATAACAGGTTAAATAGTAAGGAACTTGGGTATAATACGGATCACGCCTTGAGTAGGGTTGCGCAAAGGCAACATCATAGTTTGCGAGGGTCTAATAGTTGCGCATAGAAACGAGAGCGTAGGGTCAAACCACGGACTGCCAGAAGCTCATTAGACATCCCCAGGGTGCGGAAACCTGGTTGTAGCACCCTCCCATACTACTTCGGGTGAGAGTTTAATATGTGCTCCACGAACTGTTGCTGAAAGGGCTAGTAGTATCAGTATTTGCTTGGCTAAATCACCTCCGAACCTGGGTCAGGCCCATATAAGCCAACAAATGTTTCCATGTCCGATGTCGTGCCACTGGGATCCAACAAAGAAAGAAATTGAAGGGTGGTTGGACAAGAAGATTCACGAGTTCGCAGTGTAGGAAAACAAAAATCCATGAGTATCTAAGGAAAAATAGTTGGAGCGTTACTTGTATACAGAAATCCACGAAATTTTCTTTGCATCCTTTCCTTTTGAACTATATGAGTGGATCACGAAGCTAGCAGATAGTCAGGAAAGGTGTAGGCTCGACAAACTATTTGTGTGGACTTCAGAACTAGTGCGCAGACAAGAAGCGTCAAGAGATAAGGTCGCGCGAGCTGTGGACCATTGGCTTGACTGAATTATAGGAGGATTTATCACTGAGTTTGCAGTGAAAGTGACCGTCAACTACAGTAAGGCAGAGCGACGTTTCCTCAAGGGACCGTGAGGTAAGTATATTAAATCTTTGAACACTTGGATTAAGATGCTATTGTGTGAAAAGCAGGTTATGTGAATAAATTAATGTTTGGGACTAGCGAAGTGGGAAGGTATACAGAAGCGGAAGTAGTGAAGAATTGGAAATCAGTCCCTTAATTTCTCCCTCACGAGAAAGTGAGGAGGAGCTTGTGAAAGTTTCTTTGAGAAGCATGATATATTTGATAAGGCAGCGCATTCTGCATTTACCACCTCCACCCACACCGCCACCCATATTACCCTCCTCACCTCCATCTCCACTCACCCCACCTCTGCCACCACCATAGGTCAGTATGGCGAGTGAAATCAAACTACTGATATTCAGAGGAGTGGGGAATGAAGATTCAGACCAATTCTGGTTCATGGTAAGAGCACTATGGGAAGCACAGGGCATTGTGGATGACAATATCAAGAAGGCTATGCTCGTGAGCACATTGCAGGATTACGCATTAACATGGTACATCAAGTGTTGGGTGTGGAACATGATTATTTAGAGGTCTTTGTTTTCAATTGGATGTATACCCCAGGAAGATTGTACACCCCTCCATGCAGGGGGGTGCAGGGGGGGGGACTTGTGCCCCCCACGGGGTTTGGGGGCCAGCGGTCCCCTGATGGGGGTTTCGGGGGCAATGCCCTCGAAGCTAAAAACAGATGTAAAATTGCCTTGTAAAAGTATAGTCATTTCTAGTCAATCTGGGTCGTTCATTATGCGGATGATCCGACGGTAGAATTTATGTTTAGTTTAAGGTTTTTTGCTCAGAAGGAAACCCCTCTCTTTGTATGAGGGTATTTCTATTGAGGTTGTGTAATAGATGTGTATTCTTCAAGCGAGAAGAAGAGAGGTGAGACTATGAGAGAAAACAAAGGATATTACATCGGATCTGCTATAGGTTGTGCCTCTTCATTTTGCTGGATAATAGAAAGGAAGGACTGGCTGTTCGAGGTGGACGTAGCCCAAACTGGGTGAACCACGTATATCTGTGTCTCTCTGATTTTATGTGTTTGCGTTTTTCTGCATATTATGTGTCTTGGATTTCTCTGTCATATATATAATTTTTTGTCATCAAGCATTCTAATAACCATCCAAACACAAGAATCTTAGAAATATAGACCATGCTGAACAAAGAATTTAGTAGGCCAAAGTTGAAAACACAATTAATCATCAGGTTTAAGGAGATCGTGATGCTCTCGGGTGAGAACCCCTGGGATTTTGACCAAAGACTGAAGGGTATGATTCGCGAAGCCAACATGACATTTACGAATGGACAACACCACGCATGGTTTGTAGCATCACTAACACCACACTTATGGACGACGCTATCACAAAAAAAACTTTCCACCCAGGTTGAAGCTTTGGAGATGGCAATGAGATTGCAGGAGACCCTTATACAAGACCCTGGTTTGGGAGTTCAACAAATTCACATGCAACTGCAAATTTTTTTACTAGAGATGCAGAGTTTGAAACAGGATGGGACACCTCTGCCAGAGGCACGCGAGGAGGTATGGTGCATAAAATGCAAAGGCCAGGGGAATGAGAAGGACCACTACCCAGTGTTCGCAAATTACTTGGCAGGAGGAGGGCCGATGTTGTTAAGAGTTGAGGTACAAGTAGGACCGAGCATGGTGCCTGCATTATGGTGTGCGATCTATCAAATATGAGGAAAGAACACTATAGACAATTGTCATCTATTGCAGAAGTATACGCAGACGTCCCAACAATTATTTTGTAACTTCTATAGGTTAGTAGGCCATGATGAGCACACTTGCAGAATCTACGAACTAATGATGGATCAGACTCCTGCCTACAGGATGCAGGCATAAGCGTGATCCCTCGACCCAAATGCAAGAATGGTGCGCACTAGATTTCAGGGGCGCGGTCGAGGTGGAGGTGGAATGGGACCAGGAAGGGGTCGCAGACAGTTAATTTGTTATATTTGCAGAGGGCCAGGGAACTATGCCCGTGATTGTACAAAACTGACAAGGACATCATGTTTGTACTATACTCAGTTTGATCATGAGGCAGAACACTGCCCTACACTAATAGTGAGACTGCACGAAAAAGGGGTACTTCAGCCCCCTCTGACTTAAAATTTGCAAATGATGAGGTTTGAACTGTGTGAAGAAGACCCAAATGTAAACATGATCTTCAGGAGTGGTGTGACCACTGGCGATGATAAAGGGAAATAGTTAGAAGAAAGTGTGTGGGTTCACAAGGCTCCTACAAAGGAACCTGAATTTGATTTAGAATGCGCGAAGGAGACATTCATGGAAGCTAAGAAGAGCTTCATGGAGGCCTCCACTTTAGGTAGTAAGGATCAATTAGAACCAAGGATGGATCCTTCAATGCTCACTACCTTTCTGGAGACATGCATGAAACTGCTACACAAAAGCAAGGCAGTAAAAGGACTACAGGAACTTATCACGAGGTGTCTAGGGTCAGGAGAACTGCACATGGTTCGGAAACTTGGAAAACATGCATTGTGCATAGGAAGGGAAATGAGGTTGACTGCACAAATCGATGAATATAAAATGGATCAGGTAATCCTGGATCTAAGATTGGACGTGAATTTAGTGCCAAAACAAACATGGGAACGCATGGGCAGACCCACACTACAGTGGTCTCCTATTTAGTTACGAATGGCGAACCAACAGAAGATCTTGCCCATGGGAAGATTGCAAGGGGTAATAGTAGATATTGAAGGTGCGAGTGCACATGTAGATTTTGAAGAGATAGAGATTTTCAATGACTGTAATCCCTATCCCGCGCTACTAGGAATAGACTGGGCCACTGATATGAGTAGAGTCATAAATCTGAAGAAGTGCAAAATGATCATTGAGAAAAAGTCACTACGCGTAGTAGTACTGCTAGATCTAGTCGAAGGAGCACGATACACTCAACTAGTGCATGATGACAATAGTGACGATGATCTCGATTGTATTTACAAGATAACCATGTGAGAGGAGGATTAGGTGAATCTGATTGTAGATGCAAGGATTTCATGGGAGCACGAAAGCTCTTGCACTTCGGATTCAGACGAAGAAATAAAGCGATGGCAGAATCGGCTACACGAAGTAACAACGCTTAATTGAACCATGATGGTTAAATCATTGCACTGCATGACAACAAAAGTAAGGGATCTGCCAACATATGATGGGTTGATAGCGATGGATGAATTCTTGAACAAATTTGAAAGCATAGTACCAGAACAGCAATAGTTCGATGCATTGAAGTGGGCACTGCACGCAACACCCACACGATGGTGGGGTACACATCAAGGAAGTTTTTAGGACTGGCGTGGATGCAGAAGAATGATGTGCCTACGATTTGGGAAACTGTAAATATGGCTGGTAGAAAAATATGATGGACGATATGATCCACGCACACACCTTGCAAGATGGACCAAGGTCTATAGGGAAGAGCCACAGCCTGAATGGGTACATTTATTCTATCATACCCTAGATGTCATACCCATGAATTGGTATACTGAGATGGAGCTCCGCCATGGTACTGACGAATGGGATGTCTTGCACAAGGGATTTATATTAACAATCAAATTTGAAGATCATTGGTCAGATACTGTTGATGATGTGCTACAGGCAGTAAAAGCAGCTATCTTCAAAATACCCTAGGAGCCAATGGAAGTACTTCAGCTAGAATGGGCGACACAGTTGAGCTGCGTGCTAGAGTGTTATAACATAAATGTTGAGGAGGATGATGAGGACCCACAAAATATTAACATTTTAGAAATGGAAGGCTGTCGCATAATTCGAGGACCATCACTTGAAGACCTTGACATCATCGCACCACTAAAGACAAAGCATGTTAGCATTGGAACGGAGGCGGAGCCGAAGTACGCAACACTTGGGGACTATTGGGACGATGCCATAGTGGATAAGGTCACTGAGTTACTCTGCAAATACCAAGACTTGTTCCTGACCAAAATTACGAACTTAAAAGGGATCGTTGGCGACTTAGGGATGATGAAGATCACCCTAAAACTTGACGCGAAGCCAGTTAAGCAGCGACCTTACCGCTTGAATCCAAAGTATAAAGAAAGGTCTGCGATGATTTACACAAAATGCTCACAGCCAGAATTATTGAACCAGTGGAAGAATCCCAATGGCTAAGTCCTATGGTAGTACAGGAGAAAACATAGAAGGGTGAAATAAGAATATGCATGGACCTTAGGAAGTTGAATGACACCTGTGTACATGATCCATTCCTAACACCATTCACAGACGAAGTACTAGAGAATGTTGGTGGTCAGGAAGCATACCCATTCATGGATGGTTTCTTAGGGTACCATCAGATCAAGATCTCACTAGAAGATAGGAGCAAAATGACCTTCACAACAGAATGGGGCTACTTTCAATACACCATTATGTCGTTTGAAGTGAAGAACGCGCTAGCTATATTTTCACGCTTCGTTGTGGCTGCGTTCAAAGAATACATCCACAAGTTCTTGGAGGTCTATATGGATGATTGGACTGTCTTTGGATTATTTAAGCACCATGTAGTGAGCTTACGCTTGATTCTAGATACTTTCCGACGACACCAGATCGCGTTGAACCTTAAGAAGTGCACATTCTTCGTTCCCTTTGGAAGCTTGCTGGGACATGTGGTCTGCAAACAAGGCCTGATGGTGTACCCTGTGAAGATTGTTGTTATCGTAAATTTGGAAGTACCGTGGAGTGTTGAACAACTACGCGCTACTTTGGGGCACACTAGATACTATAGGAAGTTCATGAAAAGTTATGCCCAAATAACAGTGCCGATGGAAAAGCTATTGAAAAATGATGTTACATATTGCTGGAATGATGATTACATGAAGAGTTTGGATGTTCTGAAGTGGAAACTGACCTCTAATACAATCCTAGTCTTCCTAAAATGGGATGTGGAATTTCATCTGCATGTTGATGCGTTATGTATTGTGCTTAGAGCCGTACTCATAGAGGAGGGCACGGAGGGTGTGGATCACCATATCACATTTGCAAGTCGGAGATTGTCCAGAGCAGAAAAGAACTATTCTACCACTGAGCGTGAGGGGTTAGCAATGGTGTACGCGCTCCAAAAATACCGATACTATTTACTCAGAGGACATTTCAAGACGTACACTGACCATTCCACATTGAAATACTTGGTGAATAAGCCTGTGTCGGTGGGGGCACATATGCAGATAGCTCTTACTATTTCAAGAATATGATTTTGAGGTCATAGTCAAGCTGAGATGCCTAAACACAGAACTAAATAACTTGTCATGAATTGCGATGGGCGAGGAACCAACGAATTTGGAAGAGGGATTACCTGATGCACAACCCTTTGCAATGCACATCGTGGATGGACACTTCGAAGAAATAATCCATTTTCTAACAACATGGACTGTGCCGAAGGAATACTCAGTCCAATAGAAGAAGGAAATGGTGGTGCGCATGACAGACTTTTCTGTCATTGCTAGGCACCTCTACAAAATGGGCAACAATGAGATATTGTGAAGATATAGACCTGAATTTGAATGAGGTCAGATCCTCAGGGAAGCACATGGGGGTGCTACTGGGGGACACTATGCAGGACACATGACCACACAAAAGATTCTTCGTGCAGGGTTATGGTGACCAGCCATGCAGTAGGATTCAAAAGTGCACTATAAGGCTTGCGATATATGTCAAAGGACAAGAAAACCATCACGAAGGGACGAGATGCCACTAAATCCATAAATGACACTCTAGCCATTTGAAAAATGGGCAATTGACTTTGTGGGGCCGATCAAACCTCAGGGAAATATGTGTACGTGCTACATCATCACCGTAACGAAGTACCTGACACGATGGGCGAAAACACAGTCGGTCAAGGAATGCACGGTCGCTATGACTGCAATTTTTTTGTTTGAAAATGTGTTGACACGATTTGGCTGTCTGAAAATCTTAATGAGTGATTGTTGAACACATTTCCTTAATGAAACCATCAGCATGCTCATAGAAGAGTTCTAGGTGTATCATCTGAAAAGTACACTGTACTACCCACAAGCTAATGGGATAGTAGAGGCATTCAACAAAACACTGGAGACTATGCTGACCAAAGTATGTAACACAAAGCGAAACGACTAGGACCTATGTGTACCTACTGTATTATGGGCGTACCGGACAACGTACAAGAAATTGATGGGATAGACACCTTTCAGATTAGTCTATGGCACGGAAGCTATCATGCCAATGGAATACATCATACCTAGTTTGCGAATAATAACGCACACAGGCATGATGGACGGTAAAGCTTTGGAAGAGAGGCTTGCGCAATTAGAAGAACTCGAGGAAGAACGGTTTCTGGCTGGATTTCATCAGTAGGTAAAAAAGCAGCGTGAAAAGGCCTAGCATGACTGTCATATCAAGTTGCGTACCTTCAAGGTAAACGACTTAGTGCTGCTGTATGATAGTAAGTATGGAATTTTTCTGGGAAAATTAAGAATGCACTGGCTAGGACCATACATGGTTAAGGAGGTCACAAACGGAGGCGTGATCTATCTAGTCAAACTAAATGGAGAACCCTTCCCAAGCAAAGTAAACGACAGTCGCTTGAAACCCTACACGGGTGGGCTGACTCTCTGACTAACCGGTCGAAGCATAGTCTTCGCGACTCGGGGAGCTGGATAAGGGTGTGGGACTATAAACACACGCAAAATATGCTAGTACCAAGGTAAGGACACAATTCAAACATAGATGATTCAGAAGCAATAATGAAATAGGTACAATAGGCAACAACTCAGTGCGATGCCCAAGTTTAGGCCGTCGGGACCAGTTGGAGGGGCTCCGCGCCAAGATCACCGTGCCAATAGAGTGACTCAAGGACAAGTCACAATGATTGTGTTGGGGCCTGTTGGGCATGGAATCCCCCCACAACATGTTTTGGGGCTTAAAGCCCAAGTTTTGGTCAAATGTATTGTAAAACTCTGTAAATTGCAGGCATGGAGCGTGAAGTATAGGTTAATTCATAGGGTTGTCCACCCTAAGTATTGTAAAGTAATGTAATGTCATGTTGGCCTACCCACGGTCCACGGACCATGGGATTATATAAGTAGAGCGAGGCTCTAAGTTGTAAAAGCAGCTAAGCAGTGGAGTAGCGAAGAAGCAAAGATAGAGCATAGAGTAAGGGTCTAAGTGTATTGGGTCATAGTATTAGGAAGAGGCTCTATAGTTGAGTGTGTAGAGACCTAGCAGAGTCTGCAGCTGAGTGCGCAGACCCTTATAGTTGAGTGCGCAGGGCGGTGTCGAGTCTGTAATCTTGAACAAAGAGAAGTTGATTCCAATTTCTATTCATCTGCTTGTGTATTGCCTTCTTTACATTTCTATTGTTTTGTTTATCGTGTGCACTTATATGATTATTGGTTATACTGTTAATTATCACTAGTAAGTTAATTAATCTGGTAATAATAGGTTAAATAGCAAGGAACTTGGGTATAATATGGATCACGCCCAGGTAGGGCTGCGTAAAGGCAACATTACAGGTTGCGAGGGATTAATAGGTGCACATAGCTACGTGCAAGCAGGGTCAAACCACGAACCAGACATCCCAATGGTGCAGAAACCTAGTTCTAGCACACTCCCATACTACTTCCGGTGAGACCTTAGTCTGTGCTCCACGGATTGTTGCCGAAAGGGCCAGTAGTACCAGAATTTTCTTGGATAAATCACCTTTGAACCTGGGTCAAGCCCATACAAGCCAACACACTCTCAATCCTAAGATGGGTTTAGAGGGGCTTTAGGTTTGGCTACATGTCTTGATATTATAAGCCAAAAATTTGGCCCTTCCATCAAGGTTTGAATCTTTAACTTCAAATTCACATAATTTGAGCCATCTAACTTAGTTTGTTCACTTCATTAGGATTCCACCATAGGGTTATCCGTCTTAATCACACCTTAAAAAAAATCCTCAATTTATAAGACTACAAATTACTTTTTTATGACAATAATGACACAACAAGAAATATTGCAATCTTACATAGGAGAGAAGATAACAAGGCTATATGTTATGCAACAACATAAAATATATAATATATATATATATATATTTATATATGTATATAATATATATATATAATATATACATAGTACCTCATGCCAACATCCTCCAATAACTTATTCACAACTTTGTTTACAGAGGTTCCACTATATCATAGGTTACATATCCCTCTAAGAAATCCACAAGAAAATAAATTATTGGCGTTACTTAACAACAAAGGTGCTACTCCTCAAGTCAATATCTTATCAAGCTGATGTAGACTATATTGTCAAAGTAACCTCCTTGTTCACGTACCCATTATACCATGACCAAATCCAACTCTGACACAACATCCAACTCTAGTACTCAACATCCAACACTCTGGATTCACAACATCCAACTCTAGTACTCAACATCCAACACTCTGGATTCACAACATCCAACTTGAGTGCTGAACATCCACATCATTCACAACATCCACCATTTGTTGTCAATGGTGCCAACATTTTCTTTTTCTTATTATAATCTTCACACACTTCAGAGAGCTCTCAAAGTCTAATCTCACGCAACTCTATGATCCATGCCATGCCATTCTACAACAAACGTGTGCCTTCTTACAATGAGTTTGTGCTTTCCTCATGTAGCCTCAACATCGTATCATACAACTCCTTCTCCGGTATAGGAATGCAACACCCACAACGAACAAAACTTCAACTTAGCAGCAACAAAACTCAGGCTCCACATGATATTTTACACATAAATGTATTATGAGAAACCCAAGTTGTCCTTTCATCGTGAGATTTGTGGTTATGAGAGTGAGATTTGTGGTTATGAGAATAGACTCCATAGAATAAATAGGCCTCGCTCCACAAATTAGTACACAATGCACTCACAACTCCTTATCATTCCAACACCATTGTCAATGCCACCCCTCATGAATACAAGCATCCCATAGTTGAACAATGACCACACACAAACTATGGAGTCCATGTGATCTCCATATCTAGAATGCAATGCCCACACAGAGGTTTCAACATAAAAAAATGTGCAAAATTGCTCCTTTTGTAAGGAAGTTGACATGTTGTGATCCTAATGAGATGGAAAGGAGACGGAGAAAGTTGACACTTTGCAGCTCTAGTACCAAGATGAAACAACTAAAGGCAAAGTACATAGAATGGTGAGATTCAACTCATAGATGAGACCCTACTCACAGTCTCTCTCTCATTCATTAGACTAGCATTCATTTACATCTATAGTCTCTCTCTCATTCATTAGACTAGCATTCATTTACATCTATTGCAGTACAATATAATTCAAGAATTTGAACAAGTTCCCAAAAAATAGGATTTAAAATCCTAATTAAAACAATCAATCCTAATGACACTTTAACAAAGCCTAAATAATGAATTTATACAATTTCTTCATTAATTAGCTAACATAAATACTTCCATAAATAATATAAATATTGGCTTTCATCATTGTAAAATCCATAAAGTTTCTGAAGATGTAGTCATATGACATTTTTGCCCTGTAATAAAAAAAATTAAGCCCTTTCCATATTATTATTTCCTCTACATTATTTTCAATACAATTGTGATAGATTCTTATTTTGATATTTCCTTTACATTATATACACTTATGACATATTCTAATGTTAATATATAGTATTGTTCCTTAGACATTTTGGATCAATGGTATTAGAAAAAATATACTCTTTGTCATTTCCCAATGCAGGTTCTGGATGAGGTCAGGGTATATAGAGTTAAATCTCAAGCTAGTTTCACTTGATAACAACGAGTCTGGTTAGCCTAAGCGAACTCCCATTGCAAAATAAAAGAGTAATGAAAGAGCAAAATATATCAAACTAAATTTCAACCAGATCTTCAATAAACCACAAATTTAGAAATACCCAATAATTTATATGTATATTGACCAGATAATGTGTGAAATTGGCTTCTCTGAATTGAATTCTCTGGCCATAAAGAAAAGACAGAAGCGGACTGAATGCAGTGCAATAATGAGCTATCGAATATACTCATTCTGTGCGTTAGTCTGTCAGTTGATAGCTTGATAACACAAACGAGAATTTGTGTTCCATCCAATCCATGTGCTCCTCGTCATTGTCAGATATCCATACACCAGCACTCACATATTCACTGGCAGTCAGTGACCACTTCACTCCCTGTCAATCCCTTGGCAGACAAGAATAAAGCGCTCACTGTGATCAGTGAACTCTCACGAATGAATGAGTAAGTTGCCATGTATGTAAAATCAAATGCATGATGCTTTTAAGTGATATTACAGTCGGGATTGATGATTATTTCGAAGGTTCATCCATTTTTGTTAAAGATATTTTTTTATAACCATATCAATGGTATGATTATTTAAAAGATCAAACTAGAGATATTTTTTTATAGTAGGGTAATTAAAAAGATTAAACTAGAGTTTTTTACAAAGTATTTGTAGCTTTCATTTAAATTTAAATGGATGATTTTACTCAATATTTTGTGAACATAAAACTTTGTAATTTGCTAGCATTGAGAGTTACTTTAATAGTTTGACTTTTGGTTTTAATGGTTTTTTTTTTTTACATTCTAGTGGTAAAATTTTGTGGTTGTTGAATTAATCAGAAGTGATTTTTTTGGTGATTTGCCTGATACAAATATTTCATGGATGTAGGGGTTACTTATCTCCAAAACCAATGAAACACAAAAGAAAGAATTTTTTTTTTGTCATTTTTCATTGACATAAATCCAAATATAAAATCTGTACCATCAAATGCCCAAAAGAATGATGCAGTAGTAACTTTATAGAAATGGCGCTGAGGTGCAATGAATAGTGAGGGAAAATATAGAGTAACATTAAGTTGAACTTATTAAAATTGTAGATTTCAAGAATATTTTGAAATTTTAAATAGTAATCAAAAATTCGATAACAATTGATGTAACTATTATCTATCAAATTCCAAAATATTCATGGATTTTACAATGGAATAAAAATACCGGGACAGATTTAATTTCTCAAACCGTTGGAGCTTTGAGTTATGGATAGTTTTTGGAGCTTTGAGTTATGGATAGTTTTTAAATTGTACGCAGAGCAGGAAGAGTCCAATCATGGGTGATACGTAATCTTCATGAAGAAATATTCATGCTGAAATATTCATGCAGAAGATTTGTTCGTTTTATAACGGTTCTATATGTATTTCAACTCACACTTTGCTGCCAATTTCATTTCCAGCACACACTGGATAAAACAAAAATAGGTTGGCGGGATGTGGTTTGAACTTTGCAAGGTATTACTAGATCATAACCCTAAAGCTATGTAGCTCTCAAGGTATTTACAGTCTCCAGTTGCCACTGACATGATAAACAACATGATTTGCATTCTAACATGGGTAGCATGACTGGAAACGCCAACAAAACAAAGTACGATTTAATTTAAAAACATGGTTCATATTAATTTTGTTTTTATGTGAAATTAATTTAGATAAACTTCAATTATTTAACATTAATATCTATATTAAACATTAATTAAAAATTTTGAAAACTTTTTTATATTTTAATAATTTTAAAATTAAAACTGATGCATTTTACTTATTTTGATTCAAGTAAATATCAATATCTATATTTAAATATTAATTAAAATTTTTGAAAAACTTTTTATATTTAATAATTTTAAAACTAAAAAGTGATGCATTTTATTTATTTTGATTCAAGTAAATATCAATAAATTATAGTAGTTAAGAATTGTTTTCTGTTATTGGTTATTTAAAAGTTTATGGTTTTGGTAAACAATGGTATTGACCCATGTTATTTAAAAGATGAGATAAAAATTTAATTGTATAACTAGTTCTTACTATATACAATTATTCATTAGTTTTTACTATAGCGATTTATGGTATTTAAGCATGGCTTTTTGGTAACTCATAGAATTTTAAAAATGACAAAAGTGCATGACTTTATGTGAAAATGCACTTGTAAATAATATAAATATGAGCTTTATCATTATAAAGGCCTTGAAGTTTCTCATGATGTAGTGTTATGACCTTTCACTATTTAATAAAAATAATTAAATATTTTTCATATTGTTATTTCCTATACATTTGGTATGTATTCTATTTTTTATATTTCCTCTATATTATTTTATATACACTTGTAACGTGTTGTGATGTCGATATTTACTCTCACTCCTCAGATATATCAGATTAGTGCTATCAAAGTAATTTGTTCCTTCTTGTTTCCCAGTGCATGTTCTCGACGAGGTCACAACAATATAGAGAGTGCAAATCTCAGGCTAGTTTCACTTGAGAACAATGACTCTCACCAGCCCAAGTGTCATCCCATGGTGGAAATAAAAAAATATGACAAGCCATAGAATCCTATCAAATTGTTGCTCAAGGAAGCATTCACAAGACAAAAAAATGAGATGGTGCACAGTTTTTCCCAAATCCTTCAATTATTTCAATGATAGTCAATACAATTCTTTAACAAATGGTAATTTTTCATGTGTGATTCCCTTCAAGGTACAAGATAAGTTTGGTATCCGCTTATCTGAAGGCCAAATAGATGAAAATGATTTAGATAAATGGTTAAATTTGTTAGAAATCTATCACTCTATCCAAAACAAAATTGATAATGAGAAGATCACCTTCACGCTCTTGAAAGACCTTCCCCATGTCAAATATTGATAAGAAGGTTACTAGGAGAGACACAACAAAGACGAATATGGGATATTCAATGTGGGCCTCACTTGGGCCACTTTTGTTGATGTCGTCAAGGAGAAATTCTACTCTATAGGGAACTATGATGACTAGTACATGAGATGGACAACTTTGTGACAAGAGAGAGACCAGACACTGCCAAAGTACACAAATATTTTCCATAACTTGCACTCAAAACCAAGCATAAAGGACTTTGGGTGACACTTGATTTCAAAGTACCGTAAATCCCTACATATGTACATTCAAATGGATATGTATTTCCTTGACATCTCCTCACTACGAGCCACTTATTGGTATGCTATCAAAATAGAGTAGAAATTGAAGCAAAGGAATAAGAAAAAGTTCAAACTTGCAAATCCACTACAACAAAAGCCTAGAAAAGGTGACCCTAACTCATAGAACAATGGACAAAGAAACAAGGATCCAACCTTAAGTAATAAGAAAACAAGGGTAATGGGAAGTTAAAGAAGGACACTAAAAAGTGGTGGTATTCCCACAAAAGTGCATGGCATAACGTTGATTAATGTCGCTTGAAACAATAATTGTTGGGTGAGATTAAAGAGCAAAACATAGACTCTAGTTTAGATTTTTATTCAGAACAAGATAAAGGAAAGTTGATCATCGACGCAGAATCCAATGCTACCATTGAAAATGCAAAGATATAATTAAAAGAGTCAAAGGATCTTGAGGAGGGGGAGTGTCTCTTCCATTCATAGATTTTGGGTGAAAGGAACCCCACTACATTTATTGTTGACAATGGGAACTAGAAGAACTTGATCTTATTTAAGGTCATTAATATATTGAAGTTGTCGATAGTGGAACAACCCCAACCACGCATCCTTTTTTGCTTGAGCCATGGACAAGACATCCATGTCAACTAGCAATGTCGCATTTCCTATGACATCAAACCCTTCAAAGATGAGATAGCATGTGATGTGACACTACTCAAATATTTTGATGTTTTTTAAGGAGAACCTTATATGTGGAAGTATCCTACTATTGACAAGTCCCATTCACATAGTGTCATTATTACTATAGGGGGTCAACTTTATAAGGTACCTGTGAGAGTTCCAACTATTGCTATTTCATTGATCTCGGCAAAAAGATGCCAAAAGGTAATCTCTCATTCTTCCAAGTTTGTCCTCTTCATGATTCAATGAGAACAAAAGATCACCACAACCATTAGAGCTTTAACACAAACTCTCTCTATAGAACATAAACATGTGGAAAAACTTAGACAAGGGTACATATACTTATTCACCTCATCTACAAGGGTGCTTTGACACTTCCAAGTTAAAAACCTACATGCATGTGATGACAACCTTCCATATTCTCAAAATGGCTATAACATAGATTTCCACAACTCTATTGGCCATATTTCTTTTAGGACCTGTTCGAGGTTTGATCCGAGTAATTTTTGCTAACACTTAAACAAAAATACTCATTACATGACCTTTTACTATCATGATTTTTCACGTGAACATGAGCGACACCTTATTTAAATAATGACTTAACGTCACATCAACATTATTCAAACAATCCAAACATCAAAGAAACAAGCAACACAAATAACCATGAATAATCATAAAACTGATATGATAATAGAGTTCACCTTGGCGGAAGGGACTACGTCTCTGGATTTGCTTGAAACTACAAATCACTTTATTAATTTTGAGGAATTCTCCTTCTTACAATGGGCTGAAACATCTCACACAATATGTGTGTCATGCTCCTTAAAGAGTTACCTTCTCACAAAAGGTCCAAAGGCACTCACATAAAATACATTTCCTTAGCACCAGAAGGGATGTGTTTTCTCTCAGAACAAGGCTTTAAGCTCTTACAAAGCTCCTCCAAAAGATCCCACAAAACTTTTCCAAAAGGTTCTCCCCCCAAAAAATCTCACATAAGAAATTTATATAGTTTTTCCCCAAAAAAAGACATAAATCACCAAATCCACAATAGTAGGATCTTAAGACATTTTAAGGAAAAACGAGATCAACAATTCTAGGATCTAAAACTTACTCAAAACAAAAAAAAAAAAGGTAAAATCCAAACTTCAAGGATCGCAACCCTGCCAAGAGCCCTGAACCACTCATTGAGAAATGAAAAATTATTTGTGAGGTCAATTCTCGCATAAAACTAATTTCTCAAATGGAAAATAAATTAATATTTTGTGAGTCATTTTCCACTCACTTACAACATTATCCACTTTATAATTTTAAATTAAATAAGGCATAAAATTATTGATCCCATTTATTCTCTTATTCCATCCTTTGTCACCTATCATCAAATTTCTTCATGGTGCATGAAGTAAAATTTTGCATGTGTGGAGATCCTCCTAGATCAAACCTCCCCACAGAGAAGCCTTTGGTTCTCCAAAAGTATCAATCTAAACCTGTATGTCTATGTACACTTATTTCAATTTAAAACTATCTCCCCTACATTGTGATATCAAAAACTAATATAAAGTTGCAATCCCCCTTTGAAGTCAAAGACTCTTCAACATGATTCAAATCCAAATCTAGTTTTTTAGCACTAACAGAATAGTCGTTTAACAATTCCAATTCTGCATAACCTATTAGGCTTGTATTTGATTCTTTCACTATCTAATTTACGTACCTTGACAACCTTCTTGCTTTGACATTGCAAGCACGTTTGAGGCATGTTCATTTGAGATAACCTAGAAGTAGGTTGTTTACAAGGTCTGCATTTGAAATCTACAAAACATGACGAGAGAAACATCCATATTGTAGGTTTTAACCCGGTACAGAAATTACCTGAATACAAATTCTAAAACACAGAAAATAAACAATGCGAGAGCATAACACATAAAACACATATACACATAGATTTTCCCCTGGATCCCAAAACTGGGACTACCAACTTGATTTTTGATTATGTTCCTTTCAATGTTACAATACATATTTATACCTGCCGAAGCATCCAATACCATGGACTGAAAACCATCGAATCCAATACCATGGACCGAAAACCATCGCGTCCAAAAAACATGTGTGAAAATCATGCACAAAACCATAGGTGGGTCTGCCCAACCTAACATAGGGTCCAAAACCAAAATTTTCTGGGGCGTTGCCCCAAACCCCATAAAGTGGGGTTACGAGTGCCCTTCAAACCCCCTATTAACTACGTGCAAAGAATATAACACAACCCAACATTCTCCCACTTGTTGTTTTCTTTCCACAGGGGACCACAAGAGAGCTTAGTCATTTTCCCAGACTTGAAATGCCCATTGTCTCTCTACACCAAGAGAACATCTCAGAGCTCACAGATTTTGTCAATGCATCTACAGTATTCTTCAAAGTGTCCACCTTTACCAGCAACATCTTTTTGTCTTCTATCATATCCCTCACAAAGTGATACTGAACATCATGTGCTTTGTCTTTGAATGATAAGCAGGGTTCTTTGCCAAGAAAATTGCACTTTGGCTATCACAGTCTATCCTTATAGCTCCTTGTACTAAGCCCATACTTGAACACAATCTCTGCAACAAAACTGATTCCTTGCTTGCATGAGTGGCTGCCATGTATTCTGCCTCTGTAGTTGATAGTGCCACTACTGATTGTTTCTTACTCATCCAACTGACTGCACCTCCAAAGAGGTTAAACACATACCCACTTGTAGATATTCTCTGATCCAAATCTCCAGCCCAGTCTACATCAACAAAGACACGAATATCCAACACTCTGTCCAATCCTGGTCTTCCTTGGTAGCACAGACCATAATCACTAGTGCCACACAAATACATGAAAACTCGCTTCACTACTGTCCAATGCTCCTTTCCTAGTTTTGACATAAACCTGCTCAATACTCCCACTGCATGTGCAATGTTTGGTCTGGTACAGACCATTGCATACATCAGGCTACCGACTACACTTTCATATGGAACACGGGACATATCCTCTTCCTCTTCTTGTGTCTTGGGACACTGTTCAACAGATAACGTTACACCTACAAGAATAGGAACCTTCACTGATTTACTATCCTGCATATTAAACCTCTACAATATTGTCTCGAAATACTTCCTCTGGTTTAACTAGAGTTTCCTCTTTTCCCGATCTCTTTTAATTTCCATGCCCAAAATATAGTTTGCAGCACCAAGATCTTTCATGTCGAATTTGGAGGAAAATTGAGTCTTCAAATCCTGGATAATTTCTTTGTCATTTCCAACTAGCAACATATCATCCACGTACAAGACCAGATAAATAACACGGTCACCAATTAATTTAAAATACACACAATGATCTGATTTGCTTCTGGTGAAGCCAAGTCCCCGTATAAATGTATCAAATTTTTGATACCACATCGTTGGTGACTGTTTTAACCCATACAAAGACTTTTTTAACTTGCATACTAGTTCTTTCTTACCCTTCACCACAAAGCCTTCAGGTTGCTTCATGTAGATTTCCTCTTCCAAATCCCCGTGAAGAAATGATGTCTTCACATCCATCTATTTTACCTCAAAATCAAAAGCAGCAGCAACAGATAAAAGTAATGTAATAGAAGTTACTTTGGCAACAGGAGAAAAAATATCACCAAAATCAATTCCCGACACCTGGGAATAACCTTTTGCTACCAACCGAGCTTTGTATTTCTCCACTTTCCCTTCTGCATTTTTCTTCTTTTTGAACACCTGTTTGCTGCCAATGGGTTTCCTTCTAGCCAACAATTCCACCAGATCCCAAGCCTCATTTTTGTGCAAAGATGCCATTTCATCAACCATGGCCTCTTTCCAGAGTTTTCCATCCTGTGAATCTATTGCTTCCTTCACAGTTCTGGGATCATTGTTAGTAATAGATAAAGAAAAATTTGAACAAAAATCCATTGGACTATACCTTTCAGGTTGCCTTCTTTCTCAAACTAATCTTCTCGCAGCTAGGGTTTGTGGCTCTTCATCTTCTGATTCCTCCTTTGCTGTAGAGTTTGATTCTTCCTCCTTTAGCTCAAACTCTATCTTCTCAGGTTCCTTTCATTGGACTTCATGTTTAATAACATCTTTCACCTCTCTAAACCACATCTTCGGTTTACACAACCTTCCGTGTGATCTGGGTCCAAGCTTATATCCCTTAAACCATCCTTATACCCAATAAAGATGCACTTTTCATTTTACTATCTCAACTGGTTCGTTTCTCCTTTGGAACATGTACATATGCATCACATCCAAATACCCTCAGATGTGAAAGAGAGGGTTTCTTACGAGTCCATACCTCTTGTGGAGTCTTATCCTCCAACACCGATGAAGGTGACCTATTGACCAGGTAACATGCAGTATCCACCTCCTCTACCCAGAATTCCTGTCCTAACCCAGCACGACTGAGCATGCTTCTTGCCCTTTCCATCAATGTCTTATTCATTATTTCTGCAACTCCATTTTTTTGAGGTGTATATGGAGTAATCTTTTGCCGTGCTACATCACACTTCTTATAGAATTCTTTAAATTCCTTACTGCAAAACTCTCCACCGTTATCTATCCTCAGCACCTTTATCTTCTTCTCTGTCTAGTTTTCCACCAGAGCCTTAAATTCTTTAAACTTGTCAAAGACTTCAGATTTCTTCTTAAGGAAATATATCCATGTATTCCTTGAGAAGTCATCTATAAATGATACATAGTACAAAAACTTACCCATTGATGGAACCTTCACAGGTCCAAACATATCATTGTGCACAAGTTCTAATATCTGTTTCGCCCTCTTACTACCAGAGGGGAAACTCACGTGATTCTACTTCCCATATACACAATTTTCACATAAATCAAAATCCAGAGAGCTATTAATCATACCTTCTACCATACCTTTACCATGAAGTATCCGAAGGCCCTTCTCTCCAATATGTCCAAGCCTTTGATGCCATAGCATGGTCCTCTCTCCAGAGACCACTAGAGTTTCTACTCCACTTTCAGGAACCAGTGCTACCTTGCAGCTTGTACAAAGTTCTAGTCTGAACTCCCCGCATCAATACTAGTGCTCCTCGAACCATCTTGCAGGTATCCTTCTCGAATTTTTTACACCCGCATCATCTAGCTTGCTTATAGAAATCAGATTTCTGGCTAATGTAGGAATATGTAGAACACCTGGAAGTGTTCTAACCCTTCCACCTTGCAACTTTAACTTTACATTTCCACGACCAATGATTCTAGCCTTCTTTTCATCCCCCAAGAAGACATCACCACCACCATATTTCTCATACTCGCAGAACCACTCTCTATGGGGAGTGAAGTGAAAGGATGCACCTGAGTCAATCAACCATGCCTCATGATCTACATGTGTACTTGAAGAAGCCAAGTACACATCCCCACCTTCATCTGAGGTGGTTTTCGCCTTTGTAGAAGGAGCATCATCAGATCCCTTTCCTTTATCAGGAGCTTTAGATTTACAGTCCCTTTTGAACTGCCCTTCCTTTCCACATTTCCAGCACACCACCTTTACCGATTTTCCTAGAGATTTAGATCTCCCTCTAGATTTAAATTTCCCACTTGATGACTTATTTTTGTTTCTGTTCTAGGACCATCCTTATATAGATAAGGCATCACCATTCCAGCTCTCCATATTTTTCCATCTCATCACCTCCATCAGCAAGGATGAGACTATTTCATCAAAATGCAAGGCAATTACATTGCTACCTATTGCAATAACCAGACTATCCCATGAATCCGGTAAAGAACACAACAAACGAATGCACTTATCTTCATATGAAATTTTAATATCAATAGATGCTAACTAACTTACCATAGTATTAAATGCATTCAGATGCTCTGTCACCGAGTCTCCATCTTTCATCCTCAAGTTATATAGCTTTTTCCACAAGAACAGTTTATTCACCAGAGACTTAGATTGCTACAAATTCCCTAACTTGTCCCACAAAGCCTTCGTTGTAGCTTCCCCTGATACATTCAACAATACTGAATCTGAGACACACAATTGTATTCTGCTCTTTGCATTTCGATTCAACTTCTTCCATTCTTCATCAGACACTCCCATTGTTTTAGTACCTGGATCTATCACGATCCACTGGTGTTTATCCACCAACAGATCCTCCATCTTAAGTTTCCACAACTCAAAACTCTGACCATTAAATTTCTCAATCTCTATCTTTTCACCACTCACCATCTTCTTTAACGACCAAAATCAATCTCGCAGATCTTCGACTGTACAGGGTCTACCACAGGCCCGAGCAAAACCCCTCAGCAACAAAAGTGTCCCCTTGAAGCCAAAAATAGCTTTGATACCAAATGTAGGTTTTAACCCCATACAGAAATTACTTGCATATGAATTCTAAAACACATAAAATAAACAATGTGAGAGCATAACACATAAAACACATATACACAAAGATTTTCCCTTGGATCCCAGAACCAGGACTACTAGCTTGATTTTTCATTATGTTCCTTTCAATGTTACAATATATATTTATACATGTTGAAGCATCCAATTCCATGGATCGAAAACCATCGCGTCCAAAAAATATGAGTGAAAATCATGCACAAAACCGTAGGTGGGTCTGCCCAACCTAACATAGGGTCCAAAACCAAAAATTTTCGGGTCGCTGCCCCGAACCCCATAAAGTGGGGTTACAGGTGCCCTTTAAACCCCTTGTTAACTATGTGCAAAGAATATAACACAACCCAACACATACCTTGGATGGAAGATTGTTGGACTTCCTACAGTAGCATGGACATCTCTAGCACTAGCTGAAGTTTCTTTCAACATCCAACTTTGATAATTAGGAAGATATTTCCACTGATCATTTTACGTAAACAACATCAATTCAATTGATGCGGTAGTTTAGCATCCCCACTTCTACATAAGGTGTTGAAGGACTGACAAAATAATCTTACGAGCTTTCAAATTGTCTCATGTGCCCTCTAAAAATTGTTTCATTGACAACACTTTGAACATTACACATAGTCAATAATGTCATCAACTAAGGTTGCAAATTAGTAGGAAACCTAGGGTATGGAATTGTTGTCATATCCAATCCTCTCAGGTCTATTGGGTGAGCTCCAGTATTACAACCTCCGGGAAAAGCCACATGGGCTGCACCATATCAAGCTAACAGATGACCGATCACAAAAAAAAACTATCCCTTAACTTCCTAACTTCCTCTGAGCATGGCTTTGTGCATCTTAGACCATCTGGATGCACCGATGCACCACCACTTCTGGACCTGATTTATGCACCTCTACTCCAATAGAACAAAGGACCTGCATCATCATTCTAGTATCATGGAGATTTGGAATCATGTTAATGTTGAAACACTGCGTGAGTACAAAGATCAACTTTTGCAACCGTGGAATCATCAAGAGGCTCAGTGCATTGGAGAATGTATCAAATTCTATCAGAATGTATGGGGGATGGCATGTACACCCCCTCAATGAGATCAAATGACCCCAACTACCAAGCATATACAATGCACATTGAATCATCGTGGTATTTGTTGACCTTCGATGACAACATATCTCGGTGAGCGGTCACATGTTGTGACAATGATGGGGAACCAAAACTCACAATCCAATAATAATAAACTCCAACATCACTACAACCGTCAAGCAAGAGATCTACTCTTGGAAAGGATTAAATCTCCATAATTGCAAAGGGTATAACTTTTCGAAGGTTTGGTGTAACTTCCCTTTCTTTTAGCATCTACCCACATTAATTAGGATTGACTACGATTTTCATAGATGGAGCCACCATCAGGATGATCACTATAGGATCCTGTAAAATCAAATGCAATTTGAAAATTTTTCATTTTTATGTTGGATATGACAATGTTTTTCACAAAACCGCCTGTGCCTAGAGTTTGTTTTAGCTTGATACCCAATCTTGAATTCTAAACATGTAAGTTTTCCACATGCACATTTGTGATGCCACCAACTTCAACTGTTGAAGAATTGTGTGATTGCGAATGTGGTTTCCATTCATGGTGCAAATCACAACATAAAATTTCTTCAAGGAATCCACAAAGCTCTCATGATTATCAAATGACCCCCGTAAAAGATGTGCTCCAACATTTTTTTTGAAAGAATTGAGCATTTTGAGTTTTTAGATATCAATGTCAATGGCCTCAGGGATAGAAATAACGTAAGTGGGATGACCACGGTATAGATTCACACTTACGAGCCTTCTACCCAGGTATCTAGTCCCTCCCACGATCAAAATCTTGGTCTTTCTTTCCACCATCAATGACAATAGTAACACCCAAAGCTCTCGAATCCAAAATCAAAGCCTTCACAGCCCTTCAGAGTGTGTGGATCTACCACAATATTTATTGTATAAGTTGTTGTATCATCTTTGTCCACCCAAATAAATTTGGTATTCCCATTTCCATAGATGTAAACTCAATTTGCAGGGGGAATTACATGACCAAGTTGTGCCAACCTCCCCTGAGAAATGTCTTGAAAATCATTTTACAGATATGTATGTATACAAGATCCTTGTTGCTTCAATGACTCACCTAACCTTTCCTTTATCAATAAAAGTGACATTTCTCGCTTCCATTTCCTGTTCCATTCTATCTAAATCCATGTTGAATTCGGATGGCACAAATCTCTTGATGTTGGGAGCTTCCCAGGTAATTCCTTTGAAGGTATCCCGTCCATTTCTTATCAAACCACTCGAATGGATTCTCATTAATCCGCTTGACAGGTCCAAAAACATTGATCGCATGTTGCATCATAGCTATTGTGACATCCTTCTTTATTTCATATTATGCTAAACTTATTTTTTCTTTGTAGATACTTACATGGTTCCCCTGCTATGGTTGGGATGGAGGTGTGGATGAAATTTCTAGCACTTACCTATCCATTGACCACTCATTTGGCAATGAGTTCAAAATTATTTATGCTACTCGCTTTCTTATGACAAGGAGAATTACCACTATGCTTTTTTGATCAGATTTGTCTATCCAAAGACAATATTTTCCAACCTCTTGCAGCACAATGATTGTTTAACCCAAAAAATGTACAAGGTTTCTTATACCATAAATTCTTCCTTGCATTTTTAGTTTGCTTTTAATTGAAAGGAACCCTAGCATACATGTTTGGCTCATACCTCGTAGACATTTCCTTGCTATAATTCCAAGAAGAAGATTTGGACTTCACTCCTTTCTTGGATGGTTTTTTCAATGGCTTTGAAGCTTTTGTCACCTTCAATCTCATTGGTGATGCATGATCATCATCTTTGGCCAACTCTCTTTTGTTGGTGGAACACTCTCCTATTTGTTCCTCCACAGCCTACTCCAACATAAGCCTCAATTTTCACTTTTCTTCTTCTACATCTTGGAGAAGTCTTCGAACCTCTGCATTCTTGGCTTGAATGCAATGGTTGATATCCTCCAACTCTTAAATTCTTGCACACTTCAAGTCTCTACCCATGATGATATTCACAATCTTGGCAAAATAGTTAGACGCTCTAATACCACTTGATCTGAGTAATTTTTGTTGACACTTAAACAAAAATACTCATTACAGGACCTTCTATTGACATGATTTTGCATGCGAACATGAGAAACACATTTTTTAAGTAATGATTTACCATCACATCAACATTATTCAAATAAGTCAGACATAAAAAAAACAAGAAACACAAACAAACATGAATAATCATAACACTGATATGATAATGGAGTTCATACTTGGGGGGAAGGGGCTATGTCTCCATATTCATTTGGAACTATGAATCTCTTTATTTATTCTGAGGCATTCTCCTTCTTACAATGGGCTGAAACATCTCACACCATATGTGTATCATGCTCCTTAAAGAGTTTTCTTCTCACAAAAGGGCCAAAGGAACTCACATAAAAGACATTTCCTCAGCACCAGAAGGGCTACATTTTCTCTGAGAACAAGGCTTCAAGCTCTTACAAATCTCCCCCAAAAGATCCCACAAAACTTTTCCAAAGGGGTCTCCCCTCTAAAAATCTCACTTAAGGAATTTATATAGTTTTTCCCCAAAAAAAAGATGTAACTCCCCAGATCCACAATAGTAGGATCTTAAGACATTTTAAGGAAAAACAAGATCCATGATTCTAGGATCTAAAACTTACTCAAGGAAAAAAAAAAGAAAGTAAAATCGAAACTTCGAGGATCTCAAGCATGCCAAGATCCCTCAACCTCTCGTTAAGAAACATAAAATTAGTTGTGAGGTCAATTCTCACATAAAACTAATTTCTGAAATGGAAAATAAGTGAATATTTTGCAAGCCATTTTCCACTCACTTACAACATTATCCACTTTATAATTTTAAATGAAATAAGGCATAAAATTATTAATCCCATGTATTCTCTTATTCCAAGCTTTATCACCTATCATCAAATTTCTTCATCACGCACAAAGTAAACTTACACATGTGTGGAGATCCTCCTAGATCAAGGTTCTAGGTAATAGCTCCCATCGATGCCACTCTTCCGACTAAACCTTGACTACCAGAGTCATCCCATGGTTAGGTTAGAATAGATTGAGCAACCAAAATTGTTGAACATATCCAAGACCTCAACAATGGGTTCATGATATCCTATAGAAAGCCAATGCAAAGCTCACGCAGTGACAACATTAACATTGAGTTTGTCACAAGTTTTAGTTTGTTGATAAAGTGTTGTTTCATTTACATAAATACACCTTGTAGGCCCCCATAGGAAGCTCAAACCACTCCAATATGGGCCTTAAACAATCACAAATGCCATGGGTGAAAATGCTTTTGAATTGAGTATTCCCCCTCTCCTTTGCTTGCTCTTGGTGTTTAATGTGGAGTTATTTTGACCATATTTTCCACCTCTTTTAGACACGTCAAAGAAAATCAAGCAATTGGTCCCAATATAATTCAATCCTAAGTGCATTGAAAGGTCTATAACTAATCAGATTATAGACACCAAGATGAAGAATACTTTCTAGTACAACATACAACTCTTTCGAGTTTTCAAAGAAGGGTAGTTTCTTCACCATGGAAAGTGGCTCGTAGGGAATCAAATTTAGTACAAGTTTTCCCATTTCATGAGAGAACTTGCAATTGAGACCAACCCTTCCTCGGTGCAAAGGATTTATCTAGATGGATATTGATAAATCATAATGATCGATACTAATTTTTTATTGTTTGTGGTTTACAAACCCATGGTATCCACCCATGTTATTTGAAATGTAGAAGAAAACAAAATAAAAATCTAATCGTATAATTAGTTTTTTCTATATATAATCATTCGTTATTTTTACCATAGTGATTTATGATATTCACCCATGGTTTTTACCCATGATATTTGAAATATAATGAAAATGCATGACTCAAGTGAAAAGACACTCATAAATAATATAAATGTGGGCCTTCACCTTTGTAGAAACCATGAAGTTTCCTACGATGTAGTCTAATGACATTTTAAATATTTAAAGAATTAAGCCCTTTTCATTTTATTATTTCGACATTTTTATTATTTAAAGAATTAAGCCCTTTGCATATTATTATTTCCTCTACAATATTTTCTATACACTTATATGGCATATTCTATTTTCAATATTTCCTCTACATTATTTTATATACACTTCTCATTCCTCAATAACCTCGATTAATCCTCTTGATTAGAAATTAGTTTTTTTTCCTATCAAATGTGTGGTAATAACTAGGTGCTAATGTATAGGCACAAGACAAATAATTAAGCCCTTTTCATATTATTATTTCCTCTACATTATTTTCTATACACTTATATGGTGTATTGTATTTTCAATATTTCCTCTACATTATTTTATATACTCTTCTCATTCCTCGATAACCTGGATTAATCCTCTTGATAAAAAATTAGTTTTTTTCCTATAAGTGTGTGGTAATAACTAGGTGCTAATGTATATGCACAAAACAACTAACATGAAAGATGAGAGTTTTTAAGATTGCTTCAAACTCCACTCAAAACCATTTATAATTAAAAA
>APFE030457898.1:107115-141689 GCA_000404065.3 Pinus taeda
TTCATGAAGGTCATCTTCTTCTAAAGCATCCCAAAAATTATCATCTTCATAAGCCATTAGAAGTCTATAGTCATTACTATTTTCATCTTCATCACTATTTGATAAACCATCGCTATCTTCATGAGTATAGTAACTCTTTTTACTTACACTATGTTTTATATTCCATTTTGCAGATTCCTTCCCTTTATCATATTTATCTTTATGAGGACATTTGGCAGCATAAAGACCAACTCTACCACAGGCAAAACATTTGAAAGGTAGTTTACTTCTAAATCTTCTGGAACCCCGTTAAAGCTTCTTAACAAAGTTTACTTCATCTTCTTCTTCTAAAATATGTCCTGATTCATTGAGTTCTTCATTTCCTTTTGCTGAAGCTTTAAATGTGGCTTCTCTAATATATGATGGGCCTCCTTTTCTCATCTCAAAGGAAGTTAAGATTCCGTGAAGATGTGTCATAGTGATAGTCTTGTTGTGGCCACAACCACCACCCATTCAAAACTTGCCTTGGCAACAATTTTGGATGGGTCCCCTAGAAGTTAACCTTGCATCTCTCCAAATGATTTGTTTTACATGAGATACTTTAACTCATTTTTGAGCCAAATCTCCATTTCCTAATTGTTAAACCCCTCTTTAAAATTTTCCACATGATTCATTTCTAGCCCTTCCAAACCCTCCATTCATTACCTCCATCGTAACCCTTCCTAACCCTCCAAAACCTTCTATCACGCCTCATTCTCATTATAACACTTTGTAATGAAAATCCTTCATCAACATGGATAAATCATCCCTTTTCTGCTTATTGCACTCAACCTTAGCACATAATGCTTCCATAATACACCAGACCTAATGACTTTATTAACTAGAATACATATATTTTTGGGTCTAGAGAATTTCACATATCACAATCGACGGGGTCCCAAGGCTTGAACATAAAGTGCGCTGCGATATGACGGACCCGTTGATCCCATTAAACAGAACACATTCATTTTGGGTTCGAAGCCCCATCGCATATCGCAATCAGCCAAGGTCTAAGGTTTATATATATAAGGTGCATCACTATATTCTGGACCCGACAACACTATTAACCATACTACATACATATGTCGGGTCTAGAGCTATATCGCATATCGCATATCAGTGGAGCCTGGGCCTTATACACAATGTGCGTGGCGATATGACGGACCTGCCGAGCTTAACAAATATGATATATACATGTTTTCGGGTTTAGGGCTATATCGCATATTGCAATCGGTGGAGCCCCAGGCTTGTGCATATTGCGATATGCGATATACCAAACCCGATGATATTTATAGGCCCCAATACATAAAATTTGAGGTCCGGCCTAAGTGGTCGGGGTAGGATTTTCTTTGTTTTCCTGTTTTTTTCCAAAATTCCCGATATAACAAAGGGAGCGGGTTTTTAGTGTAAAAGGCGTGCTTGTGGAGTCCCGATAGTGTAATCGCATATCTGGGGAGTGGAAGGCATGGGTACTGCGACCTGTGGAGGGGCCAATACCCGATTGTAATTAAGTGAAGCCCTTGAAAACCATGCCAAGCCTATGGATTGAGTGGGAAATTGTGTGTTGTGTGTGTTGTGCGTAAATCCTTTTTCACACTTGTTCTCCGTACTTTTAAAAAAGTTAATGAAGGCAACATTCATCTTTTGTTTGAACCTTTCTATTATATTGCTCATAATCATGAAACTAATGATAATTGTCTCTGCAGGCGTGAAGTAAAAGATGCAGGAGTGGATTCGAAGAGTCATGTATGGAGAAGCGTTGTGTTTGAAGATCTGTCCTTAGGCGCTCCAGGCCGAAATCCCAAGCGTTGCATGCACATTCCAAAAGAAAAGTTATCCCACTTTTCATCATGGGGAGGTGACACACAGTCACCCTTTTATCAACATTTGCTCACTTCCTCAGGAAATGAAGTGCTCTAGTAGATATGCTTTCTACATGTCAGTAGTTACACTGACGATCCTATATTTGTATATAAAAAAGAGTGGGGGAGATTAAGAGGAAGGGAAGATTGAGAATCATGGGCTTTTGCATAAATATTACCTTTTTAGATGAGAGATGGTATTTTTCATTTAGCAGAACAACTTTTGTTTATTGTGAGTAAGGAAGATTGTTTGGGTCAGAGAAGGAGCATTTTCTCAGATTGATTTTCATCTTCTTTATATGTTAAGAATCAAGATGTTATTGAGAGCATAAATATGAATGTGATTTGTGTTTGTGCCCATTGATGACTTACAGTTTATGATTAGTTTTGGTTGCTTGAATGTGATTCTTCAACATATTTAATTCATGAGCAATCCCTGATTCGAAACTATGTTAAACATCAGTTGCAAGCTTTAATTTCATAAAAGGAATGTGCATTCCTATATGAGTGATCAGATTGCAATTTAGACTTGATGCAGCCTTGTTCTTATATGAACCAGTAATTGATTCATTTAAACTTGGAATTCATATATGATGTTTAACCTCTCTTTGTCATGCTCCTGTAGGATAGGTTAGGATAGTTAGGACATAGACTAGAGTAGTTAGAAGAAGTGTAGATAGGATTTAATACATAGTGGTTAGCTATTTTAATTTTGTTGATTTAATTGAAGCCTTCTTCTCATAATCTATATTTCAACTCATTTAACAGTTTACGGGGTCCCTTAAAACCTGTTGGAACTAGCCATTCCAAACAAAAGCAAGTCTAATTGGGGCTTGCGATTGGGTTAGTTCCCCTTGTTGATAGAGTGAAAATTTGCCATCTTAACAAATTGGTGCTAGAAGGAGGGTTTGAACCTCCATCCACGGCTTTTTAAGATTTCATCTATAAGTGCCATGCATGGATTCAAAAGAATTAATGTATGGATCGTAGAGGCTGAAAAGACCACTCCACCCATTTAAAAGAGCCTCATTTTGAGGAAATAAAGACAACTCTAAGTCCTTTTTTTGGGTCGCCCAAGGAAGAGAGATTGTGGGAGTACCTTGTCACTTAGGAACAACCAGTAAGAAGACTTACTCGAGCTTACGCTCGTTCCCTATCATAGATCCTTATCTTTCAATCTTTACCTTCGATAGCAAAAAGAAGGGTCTATCACATAAATGAAGAGACATATGCTACCCCTTCTCTTGAAGATATTGTACTTTATTCTTTGCAAAATATCGACTCTCCTTGGAAAAAAAATTCCTAGTGATTCCCCTTCTGAAGGAAATCTCTAGCGTAATTTGGAAAATCCCAACAAAGAAACCCTCAACCAGAACCTCCCTATACATAATATGGCTAACATTCCTCCTCCTAGTGGGAATCAACCTCTACTTCCTCCTCCTAGTGGTAATCAACCTCCATTGCCTCCTCTGGGTGGGAATCAACCTCCACCTCCTCTGGGAGCACTCCCTCCTTGGCTTGCACAAGATGTTGTAGCGGTACCGAGGCAGCAACATCCCTTACCCAAGAACAAAGAAAGAATATTACCTAAATTTGACCTTGAGCGGGGAGATACTACTGATAACCACATTCATTCTTTCTTCCTAGCCATGGGCATGTTGGGGGTAGCCGATGAGGATGTGGTATGTTTCTTATTCCCTTTTACTCTGATTGGTGCGGCCTCCACATGGTACTTTAGCCTGAGAATAGGATTGATCACCTCATGGGCTTCCTCTCAGAAAGCCTTTCTAGACAAGTTTGGTGATGACAAAACACCTGCGACCTTAGTTTTAGAGCTATCCCATCTGAAAATGGACACCAAAGAAAGGGTCAAGGATTTTAACATCTGGTTCAATACTTTGTTCAACACAATCTTGGCTACTGCTAGACCTACTGATGAGGTGTTCATGGAATTCTACATCTCTGCTCTCCCTGTCCTTATTGTGATGTGGGTCAAGAGAAGTAATGCACAGACCTTACAAGGTGCTATCAATGAAGCAATAAAATTTGAGAATGAAATGACGAGTCTCACAAAATTTCATCATATGACTGAAGGAAAGAAAGCCTCTCAGTCATCCAACAAAAGTAGTGGGAATGATAACAAAGGGGATGAAACCAAAGAAAAGGACACCACAGATGTGGAAGGTTTGCATCAGATCATTAAGAAACTAACAAAGATAATCATCAATAGGAAAAGGAATCATGGAGAGAGTGCTAGTGGTAGTGGAGGAGACTATAACAATAGAAAGCCCTTCAAGCCTTTCTATCGTAAGAAAAAAGAAGGAGGTCATGGTCAACTTGTGCTGCCTACTCCAACCAATGAAGGGAATTTAAATATGGAAGAGCCAGCTCTTATTGGTTCGCTCCTTAACAAAGAAGAACCTATAGTGGAGTTGGAACCAGAACAAGAAAATGAGGAAGAATATCAAGTAGAGGAGCCCATGGATGAAGAATCTCAGATCAATGTACTGTGGGATTTCTATACAAATGAGAATGATGATGACGAAGAAGATTGTATGGCAGAAATCCACACACAAAATAAAGGGCCACTTCCAGGGGTGATGAAGCCTGTTGACCAAACAAAGATAGATGTCCACCCTTTGAAGGCACCCACTCCCAAAGTTCTTGTTGAGAAGAGTAGACCAAGTAATCAGTCCAAGAATACCCCAATGGCAAACTATCAAGAGAAAGAGAACACAACTCCCACTGAAACGAAGGCGATTCCAAATGGTAAACTCCCACCTAAGAACAAAAAAATGGGTATGTTTACTCTACCCTATCTTGTTTATATAATTGATTACAATATTAAGGATGATCTTAAGAAATCTAGGGCCAATATCACATACTTTGATTTGCTGAAATTAATGCAGCAAAGAGATCTGCTCCTGAAAGCTATGAATGAGTGAAATTCCAAAAATCCCACCATCCCAAGTAGCCAAACCAAGAAGCCAGTTTCCAGACCTATCAACACCTCCAATACAGCCTAAATACCATCAACTATTAAAGCCACTCTGTCTAAAATGAATCAAAAACCCCAAGATGTTAGTGCAAGCATGATAGGGAGGAAATCAAAATCCATGACTCCACCTTTCGTTATCACATTTGAAATCCTCAACATGAAAGTACACAATTTCTTGGTAGATTACGGTGCCTCGTCCACTGTGATGCCTTATGTCTTTGCCAAAAGACTGCATGTCGTACTTGAGAAAACTAGGACTCAAACTATGCAATTAGATAGGACAAATGTGAAAGTGATTGGGGAACTGAAATATGTGTTGATTCGGATGGCTACTAAACCACAATACACACAAGTCATTGATATAATGGTAGTCAATATACCTGAGGCTTATGTAATGCTGCTTAGTAGAGATTGGTCAACAAAACTGAATGTATATTTCTCAACTGATTGGTCCCATCTCTTACTGCCTCAGAAGAGGAAGGGTGATATGCTGAGAGTTGATCATGAAAGATACATGAAGTATGTGGTGACAAAGCAAAATGGTCCTAATGAACCTATAATGTTTACCAACTCTGTCCTTGGGAATTACAATTTCAATGTTTGTGCCATAGAAACTTGTTTTGGAAAATTCCATGTTGAAACAAGTGAAGGAACTGCAATAAACACTTGGTTGGAAGCTCTCCCTCATAGTCCAATTAACAAACCACCCCGTAATATAGTAGATGATAAAACTAGTCTTGTGGGAAGCAATTCAGTTAATGTAACATTAGACTCTAATTTTTGGACACTCTATTTTAACGGTTCTAACTGCCTTGAAGGTGTAGGTGCTGGGAGCATTCTTATTAACCCACAAGGGAACCAACATAAGAAGGCCAGTTGATTGGAGTCAACGTGCACCAATGACATGGCAAGATATAAAGGCTTGCTACAGGGCTTGAAAAGGGCCCTTGATATGAAGGTGAGAAATCTCAAAGCTTCTGGTGACTCACAGGTAATCGTGGACCAGGTGAGGGAAAGGATACATTATAATTCACCATATTTGGAAAGATACGAACATGAGGTATGGAGTTTAATTAACAGCTTTGATTCTTCTAATATCATACACATACCTCGATGGCAAAACCAAGATGCAGATTTGATGACTGGTATGGCTGCAAAACCTTTGCCTGATATTAGATTAAACAAGAATAAATATTATGTTGAATTGATGTTCAAGCCATTCATACCTGATAAGATCTCAAATTGGCATTCATTCAAAGGTGACAGGCAGATCCTTGAGCTCTTGCATTGCAGGAAGACATTCAAAAATGAACTTGTCATTAAAAAGGAGCATGACATGCTTATGAGTGAGAGTAAAAACGAGGTAATATCTTTCATTGGGAAATCTATTGTCAACAAGTTTGGCATCCCTAATGCTCTCATGTTTAATAACGCTTCCTATTTTTCATCACTAAAGCTAACTAAATTTGCTATCGATAAATCAATTCACATAAGATATGCATCAAGCTATTACCCCCAAGGAAATAGAGTCACAGAATCCTCAAATAAAAACTTCATCCGCGTGATCAACGCATTTGTCACCGACAACTAGGGGAATTGGAAAATCACTCTAATAAACGCCCCCTGGTCCGATAACATCACCCCAAAGGGTAGGCACATGAAATTCCAACATTTATGGCTAGGCTCACTCCAATTTGAGGAAAAAAATGGCTAGGGAGCTTACATATTGAAAATTATATAGGGAGACACTAAGAAACTCCCTATTAATGGTCACCATCTTAAGAGATACTTCCAATAGCCACCACATGGTGGTTACTTCCTGATTAGGTTAGAATTCATCTTATTTTGTTGTTAGTTTAGTTGCATTTTTGTCCTTTTCTTTTATTTCCTACAAATTTTATTTCCCTTCTGTTTTGAATTACAGTCCTTTTCAGCTAGCTAATTTTGGTCCTCTAGTCTCGTTATACCTTTCAGATTTGCTCTCATTCACCACTTTCGGCCTTTCCCTTCCTCATTAACCTACTGATGATTCTGTTGTTCCTAAATCCATCATTTCCCTACAAATGAAACAAACTTTCTATCAACCCATGAGCACTTGAAAATCAGTTATGGAATTCAAACCAAGCCACTCACTGGCATCTGTTGAGAACTGGGTAAGATCTGTTGATAACTTGGATATCTGGAGCATGTAGGGGCATCTTTATAAAACAAGAATGTGTAACTATAGCTGGACTGGCGTGAAGGGACGCTACATTTTGAATAAATCCCACTCAGACCTAGCATATACTTGCCTATAAGGTTTACAGTCATTCTCCATTGGTCCCATCCACCACACTAAAATGTCCAATACCTGTTATCTAAAAGTACACCTCCTTTCATGGGCTAAGCTCACTGTCATATACCCTGTGGCGAATTCAATCATGCTCTAGCCATTGTGCCTGAAACTCGAAGGACTTATTTAAAAGAAAACAAAATGTCAAGTCCTTGTGCCTATCTGGAAGGACAAGTTGTTTGGGAAGCTAGTTAAAGTAGGGATTGTTGCCGAGCTCAGAGTACCGGTTGACACAACAAGCCCAACCTTGCTTAAGCAGTTTAAAAATATGACATGATTCGTGACTACGCCCCATTCAATCATATGAAACCATAGCACTAAAATTCTTATATAAAGTGCAGATAAACATATCCACATCAAGCTTGATGAGCAATAAAGAGCTAAGGTACACACCTTAACAGGTATGGACAGACTAGTGATGGCCCCAAAAGGATTTATGAAAGTGGGAAACAGGTAAAGGAAGGTCAATAAACCCCATAATGTAACCATTAGAGAATCTCTATCAAAACCTTATCAGTAAGAAGAAGCTATTTGTCTTTATCCCACATGAAACAATTAATTTTAAAATGGAACCCATGCTTGTTCATTTGTGTAGTTTGCATTTCAAGTTTATCTCAACACCCTAATGTTTTGTTGATCTGAGGTTTATTTGGAAACAGATATAACTGGTTCATCCATTGGCTCGCCATTTGTTGTGGCCACAACCACCACCCATTCAAAACTTTCCTTGGAAACAATTTGGATTGGTCCCCTAGAAGTTAATATTGCATCTCTCCGAACAATCTGTTTTACCTGAGAGACTTTAACTCATTGCCGAGCCAAATCTCCATTTCCTAATGGTTAAATCCCTCTTTAAAAAATTTCCACATGATTCATTTCTAGCCCTTCCAAACCCTCTATTCATTACCTTCATTGTAACCCTTCCTAACCCTCCAACACCTTCTATCACACCTCATTCCCATTATAACTCTTTATAATGAAAATCCTTCATCAACATGCATAAATCATCCCCTTTTCACTTATCGCACTCAACCTTGGCACATAATGCCTACCATAATACACCAGACCCGACAGCTTTATTGACCGGAATACATATATTTTTGGGTTCGGAGCATTTTGCATATCACAATTGGCGGGGTCCCAAGGCTTGAACATAAAGTGTACGGTGATATGGTGGACCTGCCAATCCCATTAAACACAAAACATTCATTTCAGGTCTGAAGCCCCATCGCATATCGCAATTGGCCAAGGTCTAAGGCTTATATATGTAAGGTGCACTGCTATATTCCGAACCCGATGGCACTATTAACCATACTACATACATATGTCGGGTACAGGGCTATATCGCATATCTCATATCAGTAGAGCCCGACACTTATACACAATGTGTGGGGCGATATGGCGGACCTGCCGAGCTTATCAAATATGATATATCTGTTTTCGGGTCTGGGGCTATATTGCATATTGCAATCAGCGGAGCCCTAGGCTTGTGCATATTACGATATGCGATATGCCGGACCTGGCGATATTTATAGGCCCTAATACATAAAATTTGAGGTCTGCCCTGAGTGATCGAGAAGGGATTTTCTTTGTTTTCCTGTGTTTTCCAAAATTCTCAATATAACAAAGTGAGCAGGCTTTTAGTGTAAAAGGCAGGCTTGTGGAGTCCCGATAGTGTAATCACACATTGGGGAATTGGAAGGCATGGGTACTATGACCCATGGAGGGGCCGATACCCGTTTCAATTAAGCGAAGCCCTAGAAAACCATGCCAAGCCTATGAATTGAGTGGGAAATTGTGTGTTGTGTGTGTTGTCTGTAAATCCTTTTTCACACTTGTTTCTCGTAGTTTTATAAAAGTTAATGAAAGAAACGTTCATGTTTAGTTTGAAAATTTATGTTATATTGCTCATAATCATGAAACTAATGATAATTTCCTCTGTAGGCGAGAATTAAAGGACACGGGAGTGGATTCGAAGAGTCATGTATGTAGAAGCGTGGTGTCTAAAGATCTAGCCTTAGGTGCTCCATGTCGGAATCCCACGCATTGCATGCACATTCCAAAAGTAAATTTGTCCCGATTTTCATCATGGGGAGGTGACATACAATCACCCTTTTATCAACATTTGTTCACTTCCTCAGGAAATGAAGCACTCTAGCAGATATGCTTTATACATGTCAGCGGTTACGCTGACAATCCTATCTCTATATACTCTGTTTGTATATCGAAAAGAGTGGGGGAGATGAAGAGGTAGGGAAGACCGAGAGTCACGGGCTTTTGCATAAATATTACCTCTGTATATGAGAGATGGATGTTTTCGTTTGGCAAAACAACTTTTGTTTATTGTGAGTGAGGAAGATTTTTTGGGTCAGAGAAGGAGCCTTTTCTCAGATTGATTTTCCTCTTCTTTATATGTTAAGAATCAGGATGTTGTTGAGAGCATAAGTATGAATGTGATTTGTGTTTGTGTCCATTGATGACTACTTTATGATTAGCTTTGGTTGTTTGAATGTGATTCTTCATCATAGTTAATTCATGAGCAATCCCTGATTCGAAACTATGTTAAACATTAGTTGCAAGATTTAATTTCATAAAAGGAATGTGTATTCCTGTATGAGTGATTGGATTGCAATTTAGAATTGATGTAGCCTTGTTCTTATATGAACCAGTAATTGATTCATTTAAACTTGGAATTCATATAAGATTTTTAACCTCTCTTTGTCATGCTCTTGTAGGATAGATTAGGATAGTTAGGACATAGACTAGAGTAGTTAGGAGAAGTGTAGAAAGGATTTAATACATAGTGGTTAGCTGTTTTAATTTTGTTGATTTAATTGAAGCCTTCTTCTCAAAAGCCATCTTTCAACTCATTTAACAGTTTATGGGGTCCCTCAAAACCTGTTGGAACTAGCCATTCCAAACGAAAGCAAGTCTAATTGGGGCTTGTGATCGGGTTAGTTCCCGTTGTTGGTATAGCAAAAATTCGCCATGTCAATGAGTTTGTAGATCTTGTTTTTCTTATATGGTAGATACTTTTGATTCAAATTTAACAAAGAAGGATCTTAAAACTTTCTCAACTAAGGTAACTTCCTTTATCTCTTCACCCAGATTCTTCATACAATTAATGACCTCATCTATATGTAAGAAGTAACTAGCTATATTTCATCATTGTGCATCTTAAGAGTTTCATATTGAATTTTGAGAGTTTGCAGTTTAGCACGTATTACCTAATAGTCTCCTTCGTATCTTAGAATGATTTTGTCCCATATTTCTTTGGCTGATTTGAGCTACATAACTTTGACAAGCTCTGATTATGACAAACTTCCCAATATTGTATTGATAGCCTTGGCACTAGTTTCATATTTCTTTTTACTCGTCGTATCTCTATGAATTGCTGATGGAAATGTATATCCTCCTTCCACGATTTCCTAGACATTTTTTCCAAGTGATTGTAGATAGGTTATGGTTCTTATCTTCCAATAAACAAAGTTGCTCCCATCAAATATTTGCAGTCTCATGGATTCCACACTTTCTTGATTACTCATGATGATGGATCTCCCTTCAAGCGATCAAGCTTCTTCTGAAGGACCTGCTCTGATACCAATTGTTGGAAACAATACTTAGAGGGGGTTTGATTCAGTATTATCAGATCAATAATTTAATTTCCAAACAAATTTGTATACGCTACTTTAGCTAAGTGAACTAGCATGTATACGTGACTGTACTTAAGGCAACCAACGTATATGCAGAGAACTTTTGATTTACCCAATTTATCATGCATTGAACTTTAACCAGTATATCAGAGATTTATTAGATAGTGCAGTAAAAGTAGAATAAAGCATCACACATAAGCAACACACATGAACACCAAGATATAAGGTGGAAACCCATTTTGGGTGAAAACCACATGATGCTGTCGTCTCTATCTTCTCTTAATAATAAGAAAATATGTTTACAATTTTGTACTGGTGCAAACTTATACCAGTACACAGGCTTCTACTTGCAGAAGGTTATAACCTTCTCTCCTTCTCCAGCTTCTCCTGGAAGGGAGCTACAACCCCCTAACTCTTGTACTAGCCGATATGTTTACTAGTACGACCTTCTTTCTTCCTCTAAGGACCACGTTTCATAAATTTTCAGTCTGGATCCATAAACAACATCATAACTGTAATTCAATAATCAAATACATCTGCATCAACCAATCACTTTTTGAACCAACCACAACTGAATCAATCAATCACTTTGACAACCAATCAATTTGATCATTTAGAATACTGTCACCAGAATACAGTAACTAGAGTCTAAACCAGAACCTAGAACTCTACAATAGCAAACAAAAACAACTGAAACATATTTTATAAGGTATACGCTACTTCCATGTGTTGAACCTGCATGTATACGCGCTTTTCGCAAATCCAACCAGCGTATACATCTTGAAATATTAATTCATAATTCTGTAGCTATTACAAACTTCAGTTATACTGAAATTATAATAGTTACAGAATAACACATGCGTCAGTATACAGATCTAGAATAAACATGACCAAACCATATAAAGATAATTCATTTCAAGCCTTAAGATATCAATCCATCATTAGATCTTATCCTCCTTCAACTGCTAAGGTTCATCCTTGGTTAAGATCAAGCACAATGCCATAAGCCAATAACTTGCATACTAGATCTCACACTTCATCAAATATTCGATACTTGCACACTTGGCCTAATGATCTTCTCCTCCTTTTATAGTTTTAGGCCTTTCTCAATACCATGGACCAAAGCCACTTAGGACCAATACCTTGGACCAAATACCTAGTGTCAGTACCTCAGACCAGATACCTTGGACCAATACCACGGATCAAAATACCATGGAACAAATACCTTGGACCAAAAACTTATTTTTCCAAGATATATGCACTTTTCCTTCTATGAAAGTGCGTGTGTATGTATACGCTACTTGTGTTCAGTGAACCTGTGTGTATACGCACCTTGGTCAAGGTGAACCTGCGTATACCTCTCTTTCTTCATTCTTTGTAGTCTGATCTGTAATTCTTTGTTGTTAACCTACTGTACTGTGACCTTTCATTTGAGTGAGTTGCCATCAAGGGCAACACCTGTATTATAATGCCATCACTTCATATTTTAGCCCCTTTTCATGACACGACTCCTTTAGAATGGAGGAATAACACCTCATGACCAACAACATGACCAAAGGATTTAATCCTAATGATTTCTATTTGAGTCCTCTCCCTAGAATCAACGCTTTCGAGGAGATATATATATGACCACACTCCATGAAAAAACTTCATCCCCTGATGATTTTGCACTGAGTCAACTTGACATTTTGGTACCAAGCACCCCTTTTTATTTCCGAGGAAAAACCTCCTAGATGGGAATATGACTATCAAATACAAGATTTTCCTTTCGTTAATTGTTGCTAATATGTTTGTCTCTGTGATAACTTTATGTCTCAACACTTTAACTTCCTCTCCTAGTTTGACCTCTAGGATGGCAATGCTGTTGTTAAATTTTTATGTCTATGTTCCATTCTTGTAGCTTTTCTTTGACTACACTGGATTGTTGATTTGATACATTGATCAACAATCAATAGTTCATCTTCACCAATTGTAAAGGAAAGGATTTCAGCCCTATTTCAAAGAGTTTTCCCCTCCTTTAATCACTCTATATCATGAGCTTCGTTGTAACAAGCATCACACTCAATCCAATGTAATTTACAATGAACAAAGTCTCGATTCACAATGATTTTAGAACACTCGAAACAAAGTGTTTTCTTTGTATTAATAAATACACACAGATAATTTACAAAGTCCACCTATACCCTCTTAGGTTTTATTTACATATGATTAGCCCCTCTTCGTCCTTTTGGCCATACTTGTTCTTCATACTCAATCTTGTCAAAGGCTCTTAATACCTCTCATTCACACCTTTCACTCTGCCTTTTGGTTACATAACTATACATAGGATTCTGAAACCATAATCTAGTTCAGATCCACTAATCACTCAACAAGCCCCTATCTCTAGGATCCTTCAAATCTACATATCTCTTAAGATATCTAACTAATCCTAAGATCTTTCTAAATCTTCTAAACATTCTTGAGATCTTCTTAAAAGTAGATCTTATTACAATGTCATCAATCTCAATCACTCTTGTACAATTCTTCTAGAATTATAAAAAAATATAGAAATCGCATTTAATTTAAATAATTAAACTCAATTAGGAAATCAACTACCTTGATAAATGAGATACCCCTAGGTCTAGTCAAAGGTGTTTGACTTGGAGGTAAAATGCTCATGCATCACTTTTTAAGGATAAAACTCAATTTGTATTGGTTGTTTCATACAAAACTTTAAGGTTGTCCCATGTCTTCTTGGATGTCTTGCACTATCTGATATGAAAAATCATTTTCCTTCGTGGACATTATGAGAAGAACTTTTACTTTTCCCTCATGACACTCCCAATCCTAAGCTAGGTATTCCAGGGCCTTAGGTTTAGCTTCATGTCTTGATACTATAAGCCAAACATTTTCCTCTTCCATAAAGGTTTGAATCTTGAACTTCGAATTCACATAATTTGAGCCATTTAACTTGGTTTCTTTTCTTAATTAGGATTCCACCAAAGAGTTAGCCATCTTAATCACAACTCAAAAAAATCCTCAATTTATAATACAAATTACTTTTTTATGACAACAATGACACAACAAGAAATATTGCAATCTTATAAAGGAGAGAAGATAACAAGACTATATGTTATGCAACCACATCAAAAAAAAAAATTGTATAGAATACCTCATGCCAACATCCTCCAACAACTTCTTCACAACTTTGTTTACAGAGGCTCTAGTGTATCATATGCTACATATCCCTCTTAGAAATCCACAAGAAAATAGATGATTTGTGTTGCTTAACCATAAAGGTACTCCTCCTCAAGTCAATATCTTATCAATCTGATGTAGACTAGATTATCAAAGTAACCTCCTTCTTCGTGTACCAAATATACCATGACCAAATCCAGCTCCAGCGCAACATCCAACTCTAGTACTCAACATCCAAAAATTAGGATTCAAAACATCCAACTTGTATGCTCAACATCGACATCATTGACAACATCCACAATTTGTTGTCAATGGTGGCAGCATTTTCTTTTTTTTATTAGAATCTTCACAAAATTCCTAGAGCTCTCAAAGCCCAATCTCGCACCACTCTATGATCCATGCCATGCCATGCAATAACAAATGTGTGTCTTCTTACAATGAGTTTGTGCTTTCCTCATGTAACACAACACAGGCTCCACATGATATTTTGCACATAAAAGTATTATGAGAAACACAGGTTTCCCTTCCATCATGAGATTGGTGGTTATGAGACTAGTCTCCACAAAATAAATATGCTCCACTCCATAAATCATTACACAATGCACTCACAACTCCTTATTCCAATACCATTGTCAATGCCACCTTTGATGAATACAAGCATCCTATAGCTGAACAATGAACAGATGCAGACTATGAAGTCCATATGATCTCCATATCTAGAATACAATGCCCATACAGTGGTTTCAACATAAAGAAATGTGCAAAATTGCTCCTTTTGTAAGGAAGTTGACCCCCTGTTATCCTAATGAGATGGAAAGGAGATGGAGAAAGATGACACTCTGCAGCTCTAGTACCAAGATGAAAGAATGAAAGGCAAAATATGGAAAATGGTGAGACTCATCTTACAGATGAGTTGCTACTCACACTCTCTCTAGTTTTCATTAGACTAGCATTTGTTTACATCTATAAGAGCACAATATAATTCAACAATTTGAACAAATTCCCAAAAAATAGGATTTAAAATCCTAATTAAAACAATCAATCCTAACAACACTTTAACAAAGCCTAAATAATTAATTTATGCAATTTCTTCATAAATTAGCTAACATAAATACTCCTATTGGCCTTCATCATTGTAAAATCCATAAAGTTTCTTATAATGTACTCTTATCACATTTTTACCATTTAATAAAAAGAATTAAGCACTTTTTATATTATTATTTCCTTTACATAATTTTCTATACACTTTGTGCCTCTATTTTTGATATTTCCTCTACATTATTTTATATATAACTTGGGGCATATTTTAATGTTGATATTTAGTATTGTTTCATAGACGTTTTGAATCAATGGTATCACAAAAATATAGCCTTTGTCGTTTCCCGATGCATCCCCTCACTCTCATTAACCTAAACGAGCCCCATGGCAAAAATAAAAAGAGTGAAGATGAAACAAGATATCATATCCATTTGCTACTCTATAAAATTCTCATGTAACAAAAAAGAAAAGATAGAAAGTTTCATTTGATCTTTTGACCACTTTCAACAATGACAAAAGCATTTTTAACCGACCACAATTTGAAAGTACCCAACAAATATAAATTATATTTTTTATTAAAAATTAATTAAAAAATATACTTATAAAACCATGAATATTTTTTAATTCTATCCCAAAAAAATAAAAACAACACATGAACAAATTTAATTGTCATGATCTGTATAAACCTGAATACTCAACCTCTAAAACTCCTTTTCACTCTTTTTAATGTAAGTAAACTTTCAATATTAAATATCCAAATTACAACTAAAAAAACTACAAAATTTAACATATTCAAAAACATTATTTATCTCTCACCATTTGACAAACTGGAAATTAAGTTATATCTCAACTGATATGCACTCTCCAAATTTACGCATAACTGCAATTCAACCCCAAAAAATTATAAATAGGGTATCTTTTAATTCTTATTCTTATTTAAAATAATCAACCAAAAAGGAATCAAGTCCATCATCCCAATTAATCTTTTGGTGAAGTATCGATATCCATAATTTGGACTAATCCTGAGACGTATCAGATACGTTATTGCCCACAACAGGTAGCTGGCAGAGTGACAAAAAGAAAGGAAGTCGTACACTCTATAGGTAGTTTCAATAGCCGTGGTTTATGGAAATTTGTTTGGATGGCGAAAAATGGTTAAAAATAGTTTTAGTTAATATAGTGGTTATCTGGTCTAGTAGTTGGACTTTCTGCTCTTACTATATAATATGCAAGTTAGATTTGATTCTTCAACTTGTTATGACGATGAACCATACTGGTTGGTTCGAAACCAGTGACAAATACTTTATCATGTGATGTAACCATACTGGTTGGTTCGAAACCAGTGACAAATACTTTATCATGTAATGTACGCAGAAATACTTGTCCCATAATATTTGATATAGATCACATAAACTTAAATTAAAAAAAATAAATTGAATTTTCAAAAATTTCCGTTATTTTCTGGAGAAATTTAGAACCTCATTAAACTACACCGTTTCAATATGTTTATACTTTTTATATATATAAAACTGTGTTTTGACTGGAAAATGTGCGAAATTGGCCTCTCTGAATTGAATTCTCTGGCAACAAAGACGAGGTAGAAGCAGATTGAATGCTGAGCTACCGAATATACTCATTCTGTGCATTAGTGGCAGTTGATAGCTTGATAACACAGAGGAGAATTTGTGTTTTCTGCAATGAATGGTGTTCCATCCAATCCATGTGCTCCTCGTCATTGTCAGATATCCATACACCAGCACTCAGATATTCACTGGGAGTCAGTGACCACTTTACTCCCTGTCAATCTGTTGGCTTCATTTTTAGTAAGTACAGACAAGAAGACAGGAAGGATAAAGTGCTCACTGTAATCAGTGTACTCTCACGTCAGGGCATGAATGAATGACTAAGTTGCCATGTATGTAAAATCAAATGCATGATGGTTTTCAGGGATATTACAGTCATCAGGATTGATGATTATTTCGATGGTTCCTCCTTTTTTGTTAAAGATTTTTTTTTTATAATCATTTGATAGGGTAGGGTTATTTAACGGATCAAACTAGAGTTTTTTACAAAGTATTTGTAGCTTTCATTTAAATATAAATGCATGATTTTACTCCATAGTTTGTGAACATAAAATTTTGTAATTTGATAGTATTGAGGGTTAGTTTAATCGTTTGACTTTTGGTTAAAGCATATTTTTTTAAAGGAGAGAATATGGTTCAATTTTTTTGACATTATAGTGGTTAGGTTTTGTGGTTGAGTCAATTCGAAGTGATTTTTTTGGTGATTTGTTTGGTACAAATATTTCATGGATGTAGGCATCACTGATCTCCAAGACTAGAGAAACACAAAAGAAGGAAAAAAAAAATTGTCATTTACGATTGACATAAATCCAAATTTAAAATCTGTACCATCAAATGCCCAAAAAATGATGCAGTTGTAACTTCATAGAGATTAAGCTGAAGTGAAATGGATAGTAAGTGAAGATCTAACCTAACATCAAGCTGAGCTTATCAAAATTGTAGATTTCAAGAATATTTCAAAATTTTCAAAATAACCAGAAATTCGATCAACAACAATTGATCTAACTATTATTCATCAAATTCCAAAATATTCATAAATTTTACATTCAAATAAAAATTAAAAAATATATGCAAATTACTACCACTTTACCCTTACAGATTTTAATTTCTCAACCGTTGGAGCTTTGAGTTATGGATATTTTTTAAATTGTACACAGAGCAGGAATAGTCCAATCTTGGGTGATACGTAATCTGCTAGATAGCTGAAATATTGATGCAGAAGACTTGTCTGTTTTATAACGGTTCTATATGAAAGGGAAGATATGTATTTCAACTCACACTTTGTTGCCAATTTCATTTCCCAGCACAGAGTGGAAAACACAGAGATAGGTTGGCTGGATGTGGTTTGAACTTTGTAGGGTATTGCCAGCAATCTTGTCCGCATTTTACTGGATCATAATCCTAAAGCTATGTAGCCCTCAAGGTATTTACAGTCTCGAGTTGCCACTGACATGACAAAACAACATGATTTGCATTGTAACATGGGTAGCTGTAAAAGCCAACAAAACGAAGTACGATTTAATTTAGAAAGATGGTTTATATTAATTTTCTTTTTATCTGAAATTAATTTAGATAAACTTTTAAGAGTGGATTTTCATTATAAGTTTAATTAATATAATAAATTATTTATATAATAAAAATATTTGTTTTTTTGGAGGATATCTTGATTTTTAATTTATTTAAAAACAATTATTTTAACATAATATCTATATTTAAATATTAATTAAAAAAAATTTAAAACTCTTATAATTTTAATAATTTAAACAAATAAAACGATATATCATTTTATTTATTTTGATTCACGGAAATATCAATAAATCATCGTAGTTAATATTGTTTTCTAGTGTCTCTGGTTTAAAAGTTTATGTTTGGGAAACAATGGTGTTTACTCATGTTATTTAAAAGATGAGATAAAATTCTAGTTGTACAACTAATTCTTACTATATAAAGCTATTTATTAGTTTTTATCATAGTTATTTATGGTATTTAACTATGGTTTAATATGACAAAAGTGCATAACTTTATTAGAAAAGGCACCCATAAATAATACAAATATAAGATTCATCATTATAGAAGCCTTGAAGTTTTTCATGATGTAGTGTTATGACTTTTAACTATTTAATAAAAATAACTACACATTTTTTATATTATTATTTTCTATACATTTGTGATGTTTATATTTTTGATATCTCCTCTACATTATTTTATATATACTTGTGACATGTTTTGATGTTGATATTTAATCTCATTCCTCGGACATCTCATATTAGTGGTATCAAAGTAATCCATTTCTTTTTGTTTCCCGTTGCATGTTCTCGACAAGGTCACACCAATATAGATAGTGTGAATCTCAAGCTAGTTTCACTTGAGAGCAACTACTTTCACTAGCCCAAGTGACATCCCATGGCGGAAGGAAAAAAAGATGATAGGGCATAAGATCCTATCAAGTTGTTGCTCAAGGAAGGACTCACAGAACAAAGAAATGAGATGGTCGACATTTTTGCCCAAATCCTTCAATTATTGCCAACAACAGTTGAGACACCTTTAACAAATGATAACTATGCATGTGTGATACCCTTCACGGTACAAGTTAAGTTTGGTATCCCATTTTTTGAAGGTCAAATAGATGAAAATGATTTAGATAAATGGCTAAATTTGCTAGAAGGCTATTAATCTATTAAAAAAAAATTGACAATGAGAAGATCACCTTCGCTCTCTTGAAAGACCTTCCCCATGTCAAAGATTGATAGGAAGCTTACTAGAAGAGACACAACAAAGATGAGTATGGGATATTCAATGCAGGCCACCCTTGGGCCACTTTCATTGATGCCCTCAAGGAGGAATTCTACTCTATAGGGAACTATGATGGCTAGTACATGACATGAACAACTTTGTGAGAAGAGAGAGACCTCAAACTGCCAAAGTACACAAATATTTTCAATGACTTGCACTCAAAACCAAGTATCAAAGATACTGAATGACACTTGGTTTTTAAGTCCCGTAAAACCCTACATAGGTACATCCAAATGGAGATGTACTTCCTTCACATCTCACTACGAGCCAATTATCAATATGCTATAAAAATAGAGCATAAATTGAAGCAAAGGAATGAGAAAAAGTTCAAGTTTGTGAATCCACTACAACAAAAGCCTAGAAAAGGTGACCCTAACTCATAGAACAATGGACAAAGAAATGACTATCCAACCTTAAGATAACCATCCCAAGTCATAGGAAAAGAAGGGTAATGGAAAGTTGAAGAAGGACACTAAAAAGTGGTGAGATTTCCACAAAAGTGCTCAACATAATGCTGATCAGTATCACTTGAAACAATCATTGTTGCATGGGACTAAAGCAAAAAATAGACTCTACTTTAGATTTTTATTTAGAACAAGACAAAGAAAAGTTTATCATTGATGAAAAATCCAATGCTATCATTGCAACTGCAAAGAACTAACTAGAAGAGTCAAATGATTATGAGGGGGGGAGTGTCTCTTCCATTCACAGATGTGGGTGAAGGGAACCCCATTACATTTATTGTTGGCAATGGGAGCTATAAGAACTTGATTGATCCGGGTAGATATTGGTGGCCACACGCCTATTCCACCTAGACCTCTAGTTTGTTTAATCAGATTCCTTGATTATATCAACATTTACTATTTTTAGTAGCGTTTTGGGTCCTGAACTTCTAGAGTTGTTTTGACCCCGTAAATGACATTTTTTTTAGGTCCACAAGCCTACCACAAATTCTATAGTACTCAGAGATACATTTCCAATGAGGTACCATACATGCCAAACGAAGATCATATGACCAAGTTATGACCCTAGGAAGTTGGTTACCCAACTAACCCCAACGAGGCCCACAAACTCTTGGCGTTCCATCTCCCGCGGTTAGGCTTTTGGTGTTTAGGGTTTCCCTTTGTTGTTCAATAATAAAAAGGCCCTTGATCATCATTATAACATAGTTCAGAGGCATGTAGCTGCCACATCTCTTCTTACAGATAAGCTACCATTGCCCGAGCTAGTTTATTTCCATTTTTTTTATAAGCATCTTTCAGTTCTTTGATATTAATGAAATGAAGATTTCTTTTCTACTGCATCTTTGTGTTTATGTTTATATCTACATTATGTTGAGTTCTTGCATAATTCTAAATCAATGGTATGAGAGGGGTCTACTCTTTCTCTATTATTCTTTACATGTCCCCAATTAGGTCAAGGTATAAAGAGTTAGGGCTTGAATTGGTTGAACCTTTGCAAGACCCACCTTGAAAACCCCGATAACTTCCCATGGTGGAAGAAAATAAAGACGAGGGAGAAAGATATCCTTTCAAAATATTTCTCGAGGAAGCCCTCAAGCGACAAAAGAACATGATGATGGATAACTTTTCCAAAATCTTTCGACAGCTACCCACAGGCAATGCATCTTCATCCAGCAACCACTTTGGAGGTGCCACTCCCTTTAAGGTACAAGTTAACTTTGACATTCCCATATTTGAAGACCACATAGATGCAGTCATTGTAGATATATGGTTAAATTTGTTGGAAGTATATTTTCGGTTCATGAATTTTCCAATCGGGAAAATATTACTTTTGCATTCCTGAAAGCCATACCCCATGTCAAGGACTAGTGGGAAACCTATTGTGAATAGAAGGATGAGAGGGAACCCTCATTGTTTTCAGTCACACCCACTTGGAATTCTTTCTAAGACGCCATCAAGGAATAATATTACCATGTCAAGAGCTATGAAGATAAATACATACAGTGGACCATGTTGCGGCATGGAAGTGACTAAGACGTGTCAAAGTTTACAAATATTTTTCATACCCTTTGCATGAAGTTGGGTATCAAGGATTCTGAATGGCATTTGGTACTCAAGTACTACGATTGTCTATATAAGTAAATCTAGGATGAGATGGAGTTCTTGGTCATCTCCTCACTTGGTTCTGCCTATTGATACACTGTTAATATTGAGCATAAATTTAAATAGAAGTAGCGAGACTTTGGATTTGCGAATCCGAAACAAAGGAAAGGCACTCCCAAACCACTAAACAAAGGATAAAGCCAAGGTAGGACAACCCAAGACAACCTCTTGAAGCCGCAAGAGAGAACAATGCCACGAAGACAAAGAAGGACATAGGGAATTGGCGTGAGTTCCATAAGATCCCCACTCACAACACAAGTGAGTGTCAAACCAGGTAGTCACTGGTGGCCGAGCTGAAGGCTTCTAAATCAGATGCATGCTCCAAATCTAAGCCAGAACCCGACAAGGGGAATGACAAAGGGAAGTAGATTATTGATGCAGAGCCAAGTGCCACCATTGCCACCAACAAGATCCAAATTATTGAGCCTAAAGATCCATAGGAGGGGGAGCGACTCTTCCACACATAGATGTGGGTGAAGGGTTCTCTGTTGCAACTCATTGTTGACAGCAGAAGCCAAAAAGACCTCATTTCAGCAGAGGTCATGAACTGGTTGGGCCTACTGACTACACCACTCCTGCAAGCGTACATGATCAGGTGCCTTCAACAAAGAAAAAATCTATGTGTCATCCAGTAGTGTTTCCTTCCCTACAAAATCAAGGCCTTCACAGATGAGGTACTGTGGGATTTTTCTCCTCTTGAAGTTTGCGATGTATTATTAGGTTAGCCATAATTGTGAAAATGTCATGTTGTGTATGAGTCTAGGCCGCACATTGATATTATTTCTTTGGGTAATAAGTTATATAGGATACTAAAATTAGCACCGCCTACCACCATCTCTTTGATCTCTATGAAGCAATGCAGTAAGATCATTTCCCAGACTAGGAAATTTTTCTTCCTTATGATTTACCCTCACGGTAAGAAGAAGACTATGGCCACATCCACAACCTCCAAATAGGGCTCCTTCGCATGACAGAAATAGGTGGATAAGGTCATGGAGGAGTACAAGGACATCTTAACGTCACTCATAGGGGTACCCCTACATTTTCAAGTCAAACACTCCATCGATTTGACCCCGGGTGTTCCGCTACCCAACGAACTGATCTACCGACACTTTGTTTTGCAAAACGATGAAATTAAGATGCATATTCAGGAGTTGTAGTAGAAAAGGCACATCAGGTCAAGTTCATCACCCTGTTGAAGCCCAATCGTGTTAGTACAGAAGAAATATGGCACTTGGAGACTTTGTATTTACTATCAAGCATTGAATAAGATCATTTTCCATAATATGTATCCAATTCCATGAATTTATAACCTTTTGGACCAGCTCAAGGGGAGCCAAATATTTATGCAAGATTGATTTGAAGTCAGGTTATCACCAGCTACCAATTGAACCCTCTGATGTGTGGAATACTGCTTTCAAATCTAAGGAGGGAATTTTCAAATGGTTGGTCATGCCTATTGGGTTGACGAATGCCCCCATGATATTCATGAGGTTGATGGATGACATATTCCAGACCTTCACCAACTCATTAGTGGTAATGTACCTTAACGACATCATGATCTTCAGCCAGAGTTGGGAGGAGCACATACACCATATCTGATAGGTCCTCCAAACCCTACGACAACACAAATTGTGTCCTAATTTTGAGAAATGTATGTTTGGTATGACCCAGGTTCAATATCTGGGGTACATCATTGATGAGTGGGGTGTGCTTGTGGACCTAACCAAGATATAATTTTTTCGAGATTGGCTAGCCCCAACCACTCTAATAGAGCCCCATAGATTTCTGGGTCTTATCAATTTCTATTGCAAGTCCATGTTGGGATTCTCTCATATCACTTGGCCTTTGAGTCAGTTCACCAAGGGCGGAGCGAAAGAAAATTTATTTTGGTTTGAATCTCAACAGAAGGCGATTCTCAAGTTGCATCATCGCCTTTGCTCTACAACAATTCTCACATTACCAAACTTGCAACAACCATTTGAAATTGAGACAGATGCTTCCAATTATGCTATTGGTGGAGTTCCTACCCAACAGGGGCATCCAATGGCATATCACAGTGAGACACTTTTATATACAGTCTGAAAGTATCCCACTTGTGACAAAGATATGTATTCCATTGTGCGGGCCTACTAACAATGGAAGCATTACATTATGGGTAAGGAAACAATCATCCACACTGACCACTAACCGTTGTAGTTCATACAGATACAAGGAAAGTTGCAGAACAATTACCATCATAAATGATCCACATATTTGTAACAGTTCCATTTGAACATCAAGTACAAGAAGGGCAGCACCAATAATGTTGTAGATTGTCTCAGTCGAACATTGATTATGGCACTGGCCACTTTGCTCCACTCTTGTGGACACAAAACTTTGGGGTTGCTGCATCTTTACAAGAGTGATCGAAAATTTGGAAGCACATACCAGATGCTCTTGGAAGGCAAGCAAGTTCCGAATTTTCACCTCCAGGGTGCACTATTATGCCACCTAGGACACCTTTGTGTTCCTTCATGCAACCATGCGAAGTTGATTTGGGAGGCACACTATAGTTGGTTTGCTAGACATTTTAGAGTAGAGAAAAGAATGGCGGTGTTGCAGAAGTATTTTTATTGGCTTAACCTTCGCCAAGATGTTGGAAGTACATCAAATCATGTACTTCTCGCGTCATTTCCAACTCGACAATAAAGAAGAAAGGCCTATATACTCCTTTGCCTACTCCTAGTCAACCTTGGGAATCCATATTCATGGATTACATGTTGGGATTTCCTTATACTAAGCATGGCAATGACTGTGTTTTTGTGGTCGTTGAAAATTCTCTAAGATGGCCATTCTAGCAGCCTGCAAGAAGAGTATCATAGTAGAAGCCACTGCTAAGATATTCTTTGACTGAGTGTGGGTACACTTTTGGATCTCACAGTCCATTATCTCAGATCGAGACAACATGTTTCTGAGAACATTTTGTTCAAGCCTCTGGTCGATGCTAAATACCAAGCTCACTAAGTCCACGACCTTCCACCACCAAACTAATGGCAAAATAGAGGTCGACAATAGGATGATCACACACATTTTGCGCATGTACAACTCGAAGCATCTATGTACATGGGATGAAATCCTCCCCTATGTCTAGCATAGCTACAACATATATATCCATAGCTCAATTGGATACAACCCCTTTCAGGTGGGGCTCGGATTCCAACCACTATCTCCCATGGATGTGGCTATACCATTTGCAGCTACTCACGCAGATTTGACTCATGCCCATTCTAAAGCTGACAGGGCTAACAATTTCATTGAGCACATTTAGCACATCCAACAATAGGTCCATGACACATTGGACAAATCCAATACTAAATATAACCAATGTAATGATTAGCATCAGATGCCATACAAGTTCCAGGTGGGTGACAAATTCTGGTTACATTTGTAGAAGGAGCGCTTCGCCTGGCTCTATCATAAGCTTCGCGTGCTTAGATATGGGTCGTACACCATCACTAATGCTATAGGGGACAATTAATTTGATCTCAACATTCCATTGTTCCTTTCCCTACACCTAGTATTCAATGTGGACCGGTTGCGAACATACTTTCCCCTATTATTGGACACATTCAATGTTGTTGAGTAGCTGACGCCAATAGAGCTCAACCCAAGTTGCATCGATCATACCAAAATTGACATGATCATGGACAAATAGATCAAGAACACTCTCCAACATAGGATCCAGCTATATCGAGTTGTTAAAGTAGCCAACTCCTTCACCGGGGCAAGTGGTTCACCAGGGACAGGGTTCAACAAAAATTTCATGACCTCATGGAGGCTTTGCACACAATGGAGACCACTGCTTCTTAAGGGGGGAGGAATGATCCAGATGGCTATTGGTGGCCACCTGCCTATTCCACCTAGACCTCTAATTAGTTTCGTCAGTATCCTTTATTACAACAACATCTACTATTTTTAGTAGTTTTTTGGGTCGTCAACTTACAAAGTTGTTTTGACCCCCTAAACGGTGTTTCTTTGAAGTCCACAACAATCCCATAACCATAGGCAAGGGCTTGTCGTAAATCATATAGTACTTGGAGAGATCTTTCCAACATAGTATCGTACACACCAAATAGAGATCATTTGACCAAGTTATGACCCCGGGAAGTTGGCTGCCCAACTAACCCCAACAAGGCCCACAAACTATTTTCGTTCGATCTCTTGGGTTCAGGGTTTTGGTTGTTTAGGGTTTCCCTTTGTTGTTAAATAATAAACAAGCCCATGAGCCTCATTGTACAAATTTCATAGGCATGTAGCAACCACATCTTGTCTCAGAGATAAGCTATCATCACTCAAGCTAATTTATTTCCATTCTCCTTGTAAGTATCTTAGTTCTTTGATATTAATGAAATGAATATTTATTTATGAAACATCTCTATGTTTATGTTTATATCTATATTTTGTTGTGTTCCTGCATAAGTTTGGATCATTTATCTTAGCCAAGGTCATCAAGAGGTTGAAGTTGTCGATAATGTCACATCCCCAACCATACATCATTTGTTTGTTGAGCTATGGACAAGACATCCATTTTATCCAGTAATGTCACCTTTCCTATGACATCAAACCCTTCAAAGATGAGGTATTGTGTGATGTGACCCCACTCAAAGCTTTTGATGTTTTTTAAGGACAACCTTATATGTGGAAACACCATGCTATCTACAAGTCCCATCCACATAGTGTCATTATTACTATAGGGGTCAACTCTATAAGGTACCTGAGATAGTTCCAACTACTACAACTTCATTGATCTTGGAAATAAATTGCCAAAAGGTAATCTCTCATACTTCCAAGTTTCTCCTCTTCATGGTTCAAGGACAACAAAATGTCACCACGACCATTAGAGCTTCAACACAAGCTCTCTCAATAGAACATAAACATGTGGAAAAACTTGGAGAAGGGTCCATATACATATTCACCTCACCTACAAGGGTGCCTTGACACTTCCAGGTCAGACACCTACATACATGTGATGAAAACCTCCCATATGCTCATCATGGCTATAACATATCTTCCCACAACTCCACTGGCCATATTTATTTTAATACGTGTTTGAGATTCTAGGTAGTAGCTCCCATGGATGTCACTCTTTTGACTAAATCTTCACTAACAGAGTCCTCCCTTGCTCAGTGTTGAGAGATTTAATAGGTGTATTAATTCTCTTGCATCTATATGTCAATCTGAGCTCGTAAACACAAGTTGTACTGCGTTTTCTACATTCAGTTCTTGGTCATAGATTTAATGTTTCCTTTATAATGATCAACGAAGTAATGGAACACACAAATGCTTGTGAACGCACAACTCAAAAATGAAATCAATCCATCTTACTAACACAGGAAAAATCAATAATCAAATTCAACTTAAAGACTTTGAAATCTCTATAAAGTTAACCTATTCTTTTCTTGGACTAAAATCTGGACTCAAGTGAAGGCCTAATTCTTTACCATGGATTCCACCTTGACAGGCTATGAAAGTGAATTCCTAATTAAACAGAATCCACATGTCAACTCAATAGTTTAAAGTCACATTCAAAATCCAAATCCTAATTTCTATCTTTTACAATTTACACATGAATGAATTAAAACATCTAATCTAATTGCGATGGTAATTTAATTTTATACTAAGCAATCAATCTTGCACTCAATAACTGTTCTTAATTCAAACCCTAGAATGAGGAAGGCTTCACATTAATTCCACTGTCTTAACAACAAGTAAAATATCTTTATGTTAGGAACTAATCTGAATACTTTGTCTCATATACTTAACCAACCAACTTGATCTCTCACACTCAACTAATCTGCATACATATTACCTAATCTGTAATAACCTTAGGAACAAGCTCAAATATCAAAACCTAATTCTATTATCAAGAATGAAAATCAAATAAGACAACTATGAATTGCTATAAGACACACAAAACTGTACTTGAGAGGCTATCCTACAACTGCATTTAACATGAATCAAATCTCAAACTAAGCTCAAGCAAACCTACTTAAGATTTCAGCAAAACCAACACCCAATCTTCTCAATGAAAAAGGTCAATCACACAGCTGATTGCAACCATAACTACTTTGAAATCTAATCAAGCACACGTTATACTAAGGCAATGCTAATGGAAAGTACCTCAAGTTGAAAACTATGATTTCAACGAAAAGTATCAAATTCTAGGCTACAGTACTACACTCAAGCACTCAAAACAAAGCAAAAGGAATCACGTTGAAAGTTGAATCACTCAATTGAACTTCAAAATCAATATGCGAACTTTATTAAGAAACTAAGAATATATCGAGAAACAAGACTACATTAAACCATGATAAGTTAAGATATTCCAACCAACAATCTAGAAATAAATACACCTATGACACACACATTCATGAAAATAACTTAAAGGAAAACCAATTGATTTGATAATGGAAAGAAACAAGCAATGCGATTTCTATTCGGAATTGACTAAAATCTACTCAATCCATATTACTAATCCAACTTCCTATTCTACACAACTAAACCCACACCATATCAATCTTGCTACGCAATGAATTATTTTGACTTCAACATTCGAGGGTGTGTTCTGCATTTTCAACAAAGGGACCAGCTCACCATAGGAATTTGATTCATAACACAATTGAAGCAATTTTTCATATGACTGCTACAACACAGTTAGAACAATACAACTCGTTGCTTTGGAGAACATAGTATGACTCTGTCTTAAAGGTAGGTATGCCAATCTCTCTGATGCACACAAGAAGTACACAGTTAGATTGCTAAATTGAAAGGGCTGAAAATGCATACAATGGTTACAACACTGAAATCGTTCCAAATCAATGAAAGTTTCCATGCAATGTATAAACGATTAATATACAAACCAAAAACAAATGAGAAGCAACTATAATTAACACACAACTATGTTTCCTAAAGATTAATATAGAGTTATTCTGAGATGATGGTGGGCCTGACCACACCCAGGGAAACTTACTTACTTACAGAAAAAATGGAAAGCTTAACACATCTAATTCATGAACTCACAACAAACCATCAAGTGAATTGATATGAACTTAATGCATGGCCATAATAACAATCTTCAAATTAAAAGTAATATGTTTGGAAATACTTGGATGATACAATGACAATATTCTATTTTGTTCACTAACTTCCTAGTTATTACAGATCAGGCCTTTATAGGCATTGACTTTAGTTAGAAACAACATTGGACCATACATAGCAAGTCCAACGACTTGGCTAAATCAATCTTCTAGATTATATTGCTGGAATGACCTATTCTATTTAGCATAACAAATCCTCAACTAACCCCAATATTGGCATAGGTTAAGTTTAGAAAGGATGGTGAAGATCTTCATCATGGTAGATATTGAACTCATTCAATCATAGTTGTGGGTGGCTCGATCATATAGAAGCATGCAGACTATTAATCCTTTGTTAAGCACAGAAATGGTGGAACATGGCTCGTGGACAAGCACTCTCTTGATCTTAACCTAGTCATGCTACTGCAATACTCACACCCAATCACATTGATTAGTTACCTCGTTAAGAACAACTTAAATTTTCTTAAACTTAACCAATAAACAGTAAAATGACACAAATGAAATGCTTTACCTCATGGTAGGATTTTGACAGTTTTAGGGCAATGAAAGTGATAGGAGAGTAGGTATAGGAGTAAAAAAATGACAAAAATGGAGGTGGGGAATAATGGAATTGGGGACAAAACAGGGCACCAACAATTAGGTTGGAAGAGATCGAGAAACCAAAACTATTGAACATATCCAACACCTCAACAATGGGTTCCTGATATCCTATAGAAATCCAATTCCAAGTACAAGTAGTGGCATGGTTAACATCGAATTTGACACAAGTTTTAGGTTTTTGACAAGGTGTTGTTGCATTTAACGAACGAACACCTCGTGGGCCCCCATAGGAAGCTCAAACCACTCCAATATGGGCCTTATACAATCACAAAGTTCATGGGTGAAAATGCTTTTGAATTAAGTATTCCCCCTCCTTGACTTACACTTGGTGTTTAATGTGGAGTTGTTTTGACCATATTTTCCACCCCTGTAAGACACCTCAAAGACAATGAAGCAATTGGTCCCCATGTAACTCATCCTAAGTGCATTGAGAAGTCTATAACTAATCAAATTGTGGATACGTAGTTATTTCCACACACTTATAGGAAAAAACCTAACTTCTAATGAGGATTGATCAAAGTTATTTGAGGAAGGAGAAGCTTGTATAAAATAATGTAGAGTAAATATTGAAAATAGAATATGTCATATAAGTGTATAGAAAACAATGTAGAGGAAATAATAATATGAAAATAGCTTGATTCATTTTATTAAATAGTAAAAATGTCATAAGATTACATCAAGAGAAAATTCATGGATTTTGCAACGGTGAAGGACCACATTTATATTATTTATGAGTGCCTCTCCACTTAAAGTTATGCATTTTCATTATATTTCAAATATCATGGTTAAAAACCATGTGTGAATATCATAAATCACTATGGTAAAACTAACCAATCATTATATATGTTAAAAACTAATTATACAATTAAATTTTTATTTTGTTTTCTTCCACATTTCAAATACCATGGGTGGATACCATGGTTTACTATAACTATGGGCATGTAAACCACAAACAATACAAGATGATTTTGGATGGTTATGATTTACCGATATCCATCTAGATCAATCCTTTTCACTTAGGAAGGACGGGTCTCCATTGCATCAAGTTCCCTCACCAAATGGAGAAACTTGTACTTAATTTGACTCCTTGTGAGCCACTTTCCATGGTGAAGAAACTACCTTAGTGAATTTGTGAATAGAAGTATTATTTTATGATTTTTAGATATTATGGAACAACATTTCCTCTATACTTTTACTTTTTATTATTGCTATTGAGATGAAATTACATTTTATTATTATTATTATTATTATTATTTCATATTTAGGTATAAAGTGTATTATCTCCGCTAGATGGGATAGAGAATGTAGTTTGGTGGTTGGTGGGAAACGTTTTTTTATTACAACAAATCAATCAATCATTACTAAAGAGAAATATGTGGAGAATGGAAGTGCATTGATGTTAAATCTTGAATATAGTGTCATTGTGATTTTAAAGGTATTTACAACTCTAACAACAATATAGATTAAAAAAGTAAATCCAATAATTTTTTTAATTATTTATAGCTTGAAATAACACAATAAAAAAAATGAAGATTAAAATAAGGAAAGATGAAAAATAAGAAAATACATCAATTAATATGTGTGAAAATCCTTAAAGAGTTCAGCATTCCCTACCACTTCAAAATGCTAAATCCTATTGTAAAACATTTGAAAATGTTTCTCAATACAAATTACGAGATTCAACCATACAAATAACATAAAGAACGAAAATTACTAGTTATTGCATATGGAAGATCAAATTTTCTAGCAATGATTTCCCTATAGATAGTGTACTAGTAACTTCCTTTGAGATGTGGTTATAAGAAAATTAAAAAACAATAATAATGGAGCTTAGAAATCTTAGATCTAAGTAATTAATCACTGCAAAAAAAAATTGACCAAGATATTACACAATTATGTTAAATTACCAAACATTTAAAGAATAATATTTAGAATTTAAAATATTAAGGAAACACTAATTTCACATAAGGATTTTTAGTTAAAAAAAAACTATAAAATTGTGAAGTTCTCTTTCTATATATTAATTATTAAATGATTTGTCAAAATAATGAAATAATTATAATTAACTTAAATATTTAAACCAAAAATTATTTTTAACTCAGGAAAAAATACATATACATGTTGTTTAATCTCAAACTAAAATATTGAAAAAAAAAGAAAAAAATTCAAAAAGAATTAATAAAATTACAAAGATAATTAGTAAAAGAATGATTACTGTGTGGTTTTGGTAGAAGTACCAATCACTAATGAGGCCTGATGATAGGGAGGAGGGTGATCGTATTGGCACTTTGGATCCATGAACAACTCACTAACTCTTGATATTTCTGCCTTAGAGAGCCTTGCACCCTGATCTAGCAAGAGTTTCATTGTGAGGGGAACCAGAGGCTAAGGAGGCTCAAAGTTCAACATTTCATTTATGGATTGAGGGGTGATATAGAAGAGCACAGACCCATTTGGTCTGAGAATTGCTCTCAGAGTGGGTTCATAGTGTGCATGGCATAGATGGATGAAATCAGGTAGAACATTGACTAATGGGAGGTAATAGATGGGCATGATGGATTGCCAAATCCCTAGAATATCAGTGTTATTTCTGTGATTATGTTTGAATTGGCACACAGCTGTGAGGTGAGAAGTAAGGCCCATCATATCTTTGATCTGAAAGTCTCTGTCTGCTAATGGTAGCCACTCTAAGTCCATGTGTGGAGCATTCAAAGGAGAAATGTTCAAGGCTACTGGAGTATCCATGATTTATACTGCTTGTATTGATTGTAATATAGGTATAAGTAGCAATAGGAGGTGGAATTGAGGTTCTGAGGATACTGACAGAAGTATGAAAACTGAATTTCTCTGTATGAAGTTTATGATGAACAAGAAATCTGCAGTGCTAAGACTGGGTTTTTTGCATCAATTTGCCAAATTACAGGCTCTGTGGGTAAAATGCCAAGAGAATTTGTCTTGAATTTTACCCAAGGGGCACAAGTCTGTAGAGGAAAAGGAAGCCGAGGGTCTCCCTTTAGGTAATAGGTTAACACAGAGGAAACATGGCACTTGGCTAATTTAACTCAATATTTGAGCGATTTGTGGAGTTTGTGGGCGAATACAGATGAACAGAGTGTAGGAATAGCTTGTTTGTAGAGTAAATTAGTTCAAATTTGCAGGTTTGCGGTGAATTACCAGCTCAAATGATAAATGCAGGTCAATGGACGATTGGTAGGAGTGTTTTTGGAGCAAAATGCAGGTACTTTTGACAATTTAAACAGAGAAGTATGAAGAACAGGGCTTCGGGCATAAATCGGGTAAATACGTGTTTATGAGGGTGTTGAGGGTGCTTGGTAGGTACAGGTCGATCTATGGAGTCGGGTTGCAGAGTCGAATTGCAAGCTGATAGGCTGCAGAAGCTCTGAAGGTGATTTGTTTGTAAAGGCGCATGCACCTCGTTTACGCAGCAACAAAATAGAAATAAACCAAAAATAGTTGTTTTCACGACTTTTAACCAATTTTGGAACTTTGGTGCTTTTCTCGGATGATGTCATCATGACGTATTTTTGTTGTGTAGCGGGTACGGAAGATGACATGGCACGTGACATAGATGATGACGTGGCACATGACACGGTGGCAGGGTGATGACATTAGCATGTGACATGGCAGCAACGTCATGTGGTGACATAGGCAATTAGGGAGGGCAGTAAGCGGTTTGCGTCAGACCACTTTTGGTACGGGAGTGGTATGTGTCAGGGGCGGCCCGATGCAATAGGTGACCGACAGCTGTCCTGGTGTATGACGGTGAAACTGTCAACCATCGGGTACTATCATACTGCTACAAAGGGGCGCCCGATATGCATGCAGACCGTCGGTTCTGGGAGAGCCGATCCTATGGTGGACGGGAGGGCAAGACGATCGGGGTTTAGTAGATGAGCGCGCTCGATAAACGTTGATTTTTGTATGGTTTTGGCGGGTTAAAACCTTAGGTTAAAGGTTTAATATGTGCTCGAGGTTGTGGTTTTTTATTAATCAGATATTAATTAAATCCAAATGAAATGTGTGTGCGGGGTAATGGTGTAGTTTTATGTGCGAGGGTGTTTGAACATAGTTATTTATTTAACCGGGTGTTAAATAAATCCCAAATGAACGCGGATGGGCTAACAATGGGTTCCAAATGGACCTAATGTTTCCCGACTTTATATTTATATAACTATATTGCTATGGGGTGGGATATTTAATATTTTTTGGGGTTTTTTTATATAGTTTCTTGTAGAATAGGGGCGGGAAAATGATTTAGGGAGCTAGATAATAGGGTTAGATGTTAATATGAGTTCTATGGAATGAAAAGGAATGGATGAATGCTAATTTTATAAAAATGAAAACCTGAGCATAGGGAAATGAATGGATTGTGGAAAGATCAATTTTACACAAAAAATGTGGCTTCTTTTCACTAAGTTAACTCAGATGTCAACTCAGTCTTTAATAAGAATGGAGTGAAACTGGACTTTTGGGCAAATCCCAAGATCCTTGAGGGGATGTTAGTGAATGATTTCTGGGGGAATGAAAGGGGAAGTTAGTCATGCTTCGAGTGTTGTACCACCAAACAACTGCCATGGTGCCAATGCCATAGATGAGATGAGTCCTTCTTGACAAGACAAAAAGTAATGATAACCTTGTTTCTGCAACCTCAAATTACCTACCCAGCCTAATACACCTAACATTTTTTCTTCCTTTGCATTGGGTGCACTTGAACTGGTAAACCTTGATTGTCCTCTTTTTCTTTTGACTGTCCTCCTATCTAAACGTACTCTTATCTCTTCCAAGGGCCCGGATTAAGCAGTTGGGCTCTTTAAATTCTCTACCTAGCTAGTCATCTGCCAAACTTGAACTGTTTGGACAGATATTCTTTCTCTATTCTACAACAGAAATTCAAAACATGGCATGGTCCAGATTGAACTGTTGGGACATCCATCAAGTGTAATAAGCAGTAGTAGTACCTCCACATGGTGAACTTGTACAATAACATAGCAGTGGCATTTTAACTAGCCACTTTCCTGGTCTTTGGTTTGGGGTTCATTTTCACTATTTTTTCTGACCAATTGATTTTCTTGCCTTTTGATTATTCTTTTAAGGCATGCCCTCTTTTCATTTTTTAATTTTCTTTGTTTATATACAAAATATGGAACCTCTGCAGCATGCAGGGATGAACATATTTAGCACTTCCACTGTCAATCATGAAAAATGAAACCTATTGGTATAGGAATCTAACAAAA
>APFE030457898.1:145804-155872 GCA_000404065.3 Pinus taeda
AAATAAGGAAAGATGAAAAATAAGAAAATACATCAATTAATATGTGTGAAAATCCTTAAAGAGTTCAGCATTCCCTACCACTTCAAAATGCTAAATCCTATTGTAAAACATTTGAAAATGTTTCTCAATACAAATTACGAGATTCAACCATACAAATAACATAAAGAACGAAAATTACTAGTTATTGCATATGGAAGATCAAATTTTCTAGCAATGATTTCCCTATAGATAGTGTACTAGTAACTTCCTTTGAGATGTGGTTATAAGCAAATTAAAAAACAATAATAATGGAGCTTAGAAATCTTAGATCTAAGTAAATGATTTCCCTATAGATAGTGTACTAGTAACTTCCTTTGAGATGTGGTTATAAGCAAATTAAAAAACAATAATAATGGAGCTTAGAAATCTTAGATCTAAGTAATTAATCACTACAAAAAATTAACCAAGATATTAGAGAATTATGTTAAATTACCAAACATTTAAAGAATAATATTTAGAATTTAAAATATTATGAACACTAATTTCAACATTAGGGTTATTTAGTTAAAGAAAATAAACAATTAAAAATTGCTTGAAAGTTCTCCTTCTATATATTTAATTAATAAATGATATTCTAAATAAGGATAGATTATTAATTAACTAAATATTTAAATAAAAAATTATTTTAACTCATTGAAAAATACATATAAATGTTAGTTAATTATTTTAAAAAAAAAATATTGAAAAAAAAATAACTTTGAAGGAAAAGATTTAATAAAATTACAAATCAAAAATATAAATTTTTAAATTAAATATTCAAGGAAAAAATAATTATTACTTAACTATAAAAAAGAAAGTAAAAAGTCATATGATTATATTATTCATTATACATATCAAAATTTAAGGTTATTTTTTTAATTTAATCTAAACTCCATTTCCTATAGACAAAACTAGCTCTTAACTTTAAAGATAATTACACAACTAACTTATAATATGTTTTTTTTGGCAAGATCAGATATGAAATTGGCTTTTCTGGACTGAGTTTTTCTTCCTTCTTACCTACATACCTCAATATAAATATGTTTACCTCAATATAAATATGTTTTTTTGCAACATCAGATATGGAATTGGCTTCTCTTGACTGAGTTTTAGTTCCTCTCTTTCTCTACCTATACCTGCCTCTCTTCCTCCCTCTTTCACTACCTCCTTACTTCCCTTCCTAAATATAAATATGTTTTTTTGCAAAGATCAAATAATATGTTTTTTTACAAGATCAAATATGAAATTGGCTTCTCTGGACTGAGCTTCCCTCCCTTCATATAAATATGTTTTCCCTCCCTTCCTTCCTTAATATAAATATGTTTTTTCTGGCAAGATCAGATATGAAATTGGCTTCTCTGGACTGAGTTCTCTCGCAAAAGCGAAGGGCTGAGGGCTGGATAACAATGTCCTCCCAAACGTAAGTCTGTCGGTTGATAGCTTGACACCACACATAAGACTTCGTGTTTTCTGCAATAAATTGTGTTCCATCCAATCCATGTGCTCCTCATCATTGTCAGACAGTCAGATGTACATATACCAACACGCACATATTCATTCAGACATATGACCAGTTCATCTACTGTGAATTTGTTGATTTTCACTTTCAATAAGCAGAGGCAGGAAGACCGGAACAATATACTGTTAATAATGGGTTGGAATTTGATGGGCATATTGTTTCTCACGAAGTTAATGGGTATATTAAAATATCAAAACAAACTATCAAATTTGACTAGTGTTCCCGATTTTACTTACCAATATCCTCTCACCTCACAACATAAACGAATGATGAACGAACGAATCGCTGAATTGCATATGCATAACAGTTTTGGTAACGGTATTTTTCATAATTATTTGTCATGGCAGAGCAGGAATAGACCAGTTTTGGGTGATACTGAGCTGATCATCTCTTCACGAATTGAGCTGAACCGGTTACGTAAACGTTTCTTACTCTAAACATTCCTGCCGGACATGCTTCTTAAATATGGATTACTTTTAGCATTCATAGGATGTGAATTGTAATAGGTTACTTAGGGATTTAGGGTTTAAGAAGCATTAATGATAGAGTAAATTAAGATACGAATAAATTTGGAATAAATTTTAAGTTAGAGAATCTGATAATTATGGAAAAAAAAAATAGAGGAGGTAACAAAGATGTTAATGTTACTTTTTTTTTGGTTTTGTTTCTAGTATGAAAAAAATGTTGGTATTAAAAGTATAAAAACTAATATATTTGTTCATCATTGGTCGTTACTTCAAAGTATCAATTAGACATAATAATTTCGAAACAGTAGGGATATATGCCTCTTTTACATATGACCTCCATATTGCAGGGTCGTAAATCATAGTAAAATAAAACAGTAATATTGCCAACATCCATGTTATAACAACAGATGAAATGTACCAAAAACAGTAAGTAAATACCAAAATTTCGAATGTGCTAGGACCCTATACTACTAGTGTAACCCTTTATTGTTATTAGTACAGCCCCTTTATTATATTGTTGTACCCATGTAGTCCCCATATTGTTACTATTGTGCCCCATAGAACCCCACTATTGTTATTATTGTGCCCTTACATTATTATTGTTATGTCAGTTTTGATTATATTATGACTCCTCAGACTCCTATATATAGAAGAAGGTCTTGTCATTTGTATCATCGAAGAATTGTGCATTTATGTAATGTAAAGGAGGCTGCCCCCTCAAAGAGGCTGAATTCTAAGGCATTGATCTATATTTTCTATCTTTTTGTGAGCTCGTTTCATAACATTTGGTATTAGAGCTTTGGATTCTAGGGTTTCGCTGCTCCAAATAGGTCATCATGGAATTTTCGCTATAACTTTTTTTCTTCGACGTTTCAGAAGCGGAAAAAAAAACTCATTTGAGATGAAATCACATTGAACCTTAGGTCCAAATTTCAGAGTTTTTCGTGCTATATTTGCGGAGATATGATATGAGGAATTTGGTCTTTTTGCAGTCCTGAATTACATTCCAAATAAGTGACCTGGGAAAAATCGTCATAACTTTCTCTCTAAGCATCAGATTGAAATTTCGTAAGAAGTTACAGAAAGATGACAGACTCTCGTTTCTTGTATATATTTTTTAGAGCCAAAGGTCGAAACAGTGACACGTGGCATGTCGTACAAGTTTGCTCTACTGAACTAGTCTATAATCAGGTCATTGTGGGAGATTTGGCATGACTCTTCCTTGGAGAATCGAATTTGAATTAGACAGGTGGCATTGGAAAGAGGACAGAGAGGGCTACTGCAGGTCATAATTTCAGAACTTAAAGATCCGAAAGTACAGAGTTACATTTGTTTCAAGATCGAGCTCCTAAAATCAAGAAAAAGCAAGATGAGGAAGTTTGATGGCAAGGATCCGGTAAATTGGATACTTCAGATGGAGCAATATTTTGATCTACATGGTATACCACTATTACAAAAGGTATGTATTGCATCTTCGTATTTAGAACGAGATCAATTTTTATGGTATAAAGGGCTTTGTTCTCGTAAACAACTTGTTACGTGGTCAATTTTCACGGAAGAAAGGATAGCACATTATGAGGATACAAAGAGCAACACCTTCTTTAGAGCAACACCACAACAATTAGAAAGAGTAAAAGAGCTTTGTTACATAGTGGAAAGTAAAATTATAGCAACAAGGAAGTCTACCCCTCACAACTATAATAATGGAAGTGTTGTTTCTCCTAGCTTTCAACAACCTACAAGGGTTACACCACAACAATTGGAAGAGAAAATAGAAAAAGGGCTTTGTTACAATTGTGATGTAGGAGCATGTGACTCAGAAGGGGAAAAATCTTTTGATTTATTTAAAAAAATCAAAAAGATTATCTACAGGCAAGGAGTGGGATCCTTTGCCTGCTGTTTCTATGTTTTTTTAGTTAAAATTAGGAACTAGATAAGGGAAAAAAAACATGCCATATTTTCTAGATAGGCTTAGAATAAGGCATGCTAGATTAGTTGTTATAAAAAAGCTATGCATTTCTACTTTTTCTATATGTGACTGCTTTTGTAATAAGGTAGCTATGAAAGAAAAAGGAAAAAGATACTAAACTTGGCCGCCAAGGAGGGAATTTTTCTCTCATGTAGAACTCCAGAATTATAGATATATTGTGTGCATGAACAGTAGGAAGGGGGGATTCAATTCACAGCTCTTCAATGAAAGAAAAAAACAGTGCCTTGAATTATTAGGGGGGCGCATTTCTGTGTGGGCGGAATATGCCTATGTAATGACTGTGTGTTATATCTTCTATGCAGGTCGTATATAAATTTGTTTGGTATTGTTAATAAAAAAAGACTGGATGTGCGTCTTAACCACTACTGTGCGTGCGCTATTCCTTTAACAATTGTATTGTATGCCTGTGGTAATTTATAAACACTATGTGTTCAGAACAGTGGCTCAATGGTAAACTAGTAGAACTATGCGGGTTTTGGTATGGACAGCAGAACTGTCACTGTGGATTTACATTGGGAACGCCGTGGGCATTGAACCGTGGCAACTAAACCTGCGTATGGTGTATGGAGAGCGCACCGTGAATGCGTTACAGGCTGGGTATGATTATAATTATTGCATGTGAGAATTGTGGTGCGTATTAAATCTACGATGCAGACATTTATATAAATGGTTTGTATTGTTGAGTTTAAAAACTGTGTATGCGCATTTAAATAGCTGTGTGCAGTTATTCACATAGCGGATGTATGGTATAATTGTAGTGATTTATTTATAAGGTTTCTACATCCTTGCTGTGCGCCTACCTGATCTCACCAACAATTAGTTGCTCCTTGCTGTGCGCCTACCTGATATCACCAACAATTAGTTGTTGTGCGACTAATTATATGTTGCCCATGAATTATATAGCTGCATGTATATTGTAAATTCCCACTATAATGGGCTGTGTGTGTGGTAAGATAATTATTGCAGGGCAGTTTCACATGCTTCTCATACATAGCTGTGCGTGCATTTGCCTAATGAATTATTAGTTTAATGACTGAGGATCTGAGGAAAGATTCAAGGGAGAGAGAGATGGACATTGAAGATATTTCAATCAAATTGGAGAAATTGTCATTAGAGCCACCTTCCGGTCCATCATTAGTGGTATCAGAGCCAGCCACTGACATAAAATTGAATCTCAGGAGTAGGAGAAGGATGGCTTTCAGAGTTGGAAGAGGACGAGGACGTTGTGGAAGAGGACAGCCTGTTGCAAACGCTGAAATAATGGAAAGCATAGCAGAGCTGCGAGCTAGATTGGATGCGTTAACCTCAGACAGGAACATAGATGACGGAGATGTTAGTGAGCCCGAAGTTGAAGCTACAGAGGAGGAAACTGTAAAGGTCACTCCTGAGATGAGGTTCTTTCAGTCAGTGTTAAAATCCACAGCCAGGCCTTGGAATCAATTAGTGCCGATCTACCAAGGAGGACTGAATCCAGAAGAATTGATCGACTAGATTAATAGCATGGAGAAATTCTTCAATTATGAAGAAACGGAAGATAAGAAGAAGGTAAAGTTTGCTGTCACCAAACTAAAAGGCCATGCAGCGCTCTGGTGGGATGGTGTGCAGGCGGAAAGGAAGAGACTGGGTAAGCAGCCAATCAAGAATTGGAGCAGAATGGTCGCAAAGTTAAAAGGTAAGCTTTTACCTAGTAACTATCAGCAAACATTGTTTAGACAAATGCAAAATCTTAGGCAGAGAGCTTTAACAGTGAAGGAATATACAGAAGAGTTCTATAAGGTGAGCATAAGAGCTGGAGAAGCCCAAGACACAGATGAAAACGTGGCTAGATATATGGATGGCCTCAGAATGGACATTCAAGATGAGATAAGTTTACTGTCTCCAAAAACAGTAGAAGAAGCCTATCAGATAGCACTGAAGGCTGAAGAAAAACTCATGAGGAAGCAGCCTGCCAAAGGGAGAGGGACTTTTAGAGGAAAAGAAAGTCAAGGTGGTAGTGGAAGATCTACAGCACCTGCAGAAGGAGCTAGCAGTAGCTCAACCCAGCATGCATCCACAGGAGGTGATGCAAGAGGCAGAGGGAGTTTTTCCAGAGGAAGAGGAGGTAGAGGAGGAGGCAGAGAAATAAGATGGTACAGATGCAATAAGCTGGGACATAGAGCTTTTGAGTGCCCAGAGAGTGCAGAAAAAAAGCAGAGGAATGCAATTGTGGCTCCAGCTGAGGAAGAGGAACCAGTGACAGCAATACCAGAAGAAGAAAACACACCCGAGAGAGGAGAATCTCTGGTACTTAATAAAGTTTTGATTAAACCGGCAAAGGAGGTGACTGAACCGCCACAAAGGAAAACTTTATTCAGGACAGTATGCAAAGTGCAAGGGAAATGTTGCCAGATGATCATTGATAGTGGCAGCACTGATAACTTGGTTTATACATAAGTAGTAGAGAAATTGAAGCTGAAGACAATGAGGCACCCAACACCGTATAAGGTGTCATGGTTTCAAAAGGGACATCAACTACTGGTAAGTGAACAGTGTGAAGTGGAATTTCAAGTGGGCAAGTATAAAGATAAAATTGTTTGTGATGTGATGCCTATGGACGTGTGTCACATATTGCTTGGAAGACCTTGGCAATATGGCAGGGCAACCATGCATGATGGGAAGAGAAACACCTACAAGTTTGGAAAGGATGGTGTCAATCATACAATGTTGCCTTTGCAGGAAGATGTACCAGGCCAGAAGACTGGTTCAAAAACTCTGTTGTTTGGAGGAAAGGAGTACTTGGAGAAAATGATGGATGTACAAAAGGCTGTTCAGATCAATCAGGATGTTGGTATAGAAGGAGAACAACCAACTGATAGTTGGCCAAGCACTGGCAAAGGTATGGAAAGTTGTGTGAAGTTTCCAAAATCTACTCCTAATGAAGTTATTGAATTGTACAGGAAACTAGATCTTTAGAGAAGGGAACTGGAGAGACAGAGGACTTATACACAGGTAAATTTGCTGAGGAAACAAGGCAGGAAAGTTTTCATGAAGGACAGTCATGAAGCAGAAGATGGTAAGAAGGCGAGACTAGCTGACAGTCTCATGGTGAATACAAATCAGCATGCTGAAATATTGCCTGAGAAAGCTAAGGAGAAAGCCGATGAAAATTTTTTGAGTCCTGAAAAAGACTTGGAGCTGCAGAAAAAGAAATTAGTGACTGAAGTGACAAATGAGACCAGTGGGTCTTGTGATTTTAGTGCTAACAATTTGATTGTGTTTACAGGTGATGAGCCAAAGTATGTTGCAGAGGGACAGGAAGTTTGGGAGGTAGTAACATCTATGGCGGCAGCAGCAGCAACATATATGGTAGTAGCTGAATTAACAGAAATTGGGAACAACAGTAGTAAGCTAGACATAGAAATTGAAGAAATATGGCAGCTGATGATGCAGCAATCCAAATGGAGGAAAATAGAAATAGCAGCAAGCAAGACCAATTAGAACTTGAACCTGATTGGCAGAAAGAAGAAAATGGAGGAAAGGACAACAGAAATGTAGCGATAGCAAAGGAATAAAGCATTTGGACGGTTGCAAAACAAAGTATGGGATCGAGGAAGATCAACACCACAAACCACATGATCAGGAGACCATGAATTTTTCTACCTTGGGAGTCTGATGCAGGAGCATGTGACTCAGAAGGGGAAAAATCTTTTGATTTATTCAAAAAAATCAAAAATATTATCTACAGGCAAGGAGTGGGATCCTTTGCCTGCTGTTTCTATGTTTTTTTAGTTAAAATTAGGAACTAGATAAGGGAAAAAAAATGCCATCTTTTCTAGATAGGCTTAAAATAAAGCATGCTAGATTAGTTGTTATAAAAAAACTATGTATTGCTACTTTTTCTATATGTGACTGCTTTTGTAATAAGGCAGCTATGAATGAAAAAGGAAAAAGATACTAAACTTGGCCGCCAAGGAGGGAATTTTTCTCTCATGTAGAACTCCAGAATTATAGATATATTGTGTGCATGAACAGTAGGAAGGGGGGATTCAATTCGCAGCTCTTCAATGAAAGAAAAAAAAAGTGCCTTGAATTATTAGGGGGGCGCATTTCTGTGTGGGCGGAATATGGCTATGTAATGACTGTGTGTTATATCTTCTATGCAGCTCGTATATAAAGTTGTTTGGTATTGTTAATAAAAAAAGACTGGATGTGCGTCTTAACCACTACTGTGCATGCGCTATTCCTTTAACAATTGTATTGTATGCCTGTGGTAATTTCTAAACACTGTGTGTTCAGAACGGTGGCTCAATGGTAAACTAGTAGAACTGTGCGGGTTTTGGTATGGACAGCAGAACTGTCACTGTGGATTTACATTGGGAACACCATGGGCATTGAATCGTGGCAACTAAACCTGCGTATAGTGTATGGAGAGCACACCGTGAACGCGTTACAGGCTGGGTATGCTTATAATTATTGCATGTGAGAATTGTGGTGCGTATTAAATCTACGGTGCGGACATTTATATATATGGTTTGTATTGCTGAGTTTAAAAACTGTGTATGCACATTTAAATAGTTGTGTGCAGCTATTCACATAGCGGATGTATGGTATAATTGTAGTGATTTATTTATAATGTTTCTACCTCCTTGCTGTGCGCCTACCTGATATCACCAACAATTAGTTGCTCCTTGCTGTGCGCCTACCTGATATCACCAACAATTAGTTGCTGTGCGCATAATTATATGTTGCCCATGAATTATATAGTTGCATGTATATTGTAAATTCCCACTATAATGGGCTATGTGTGTGGTAAGATAATTATTGCAGGGCAGTTTCATATGCTTTTCATACATAGCTGTGCGTGCATTTGCCTAATGAATTATTAGTTTAATGACTGATGATCTGAGGAAAGATTCAAGGGAGAGAGAGACAGACATTGAAGATATTTCAATCAAATTGGAGAAATTGTCATTAGAGCCAGCTTCCGGTCCATCAAATTGTGATAGCAAATGCACTAAAGGTCATAAGTGTGCTGAGAAGAAATTATTTTACATAGATTATGAAGAGAAGGAAGAAAAGGATCAAGAAACATCAAAAGAAGAGTATATATACCAGGAACCAACCCCAGAGAACGAAGAAATGAATCTGACCATATCTTGTAAAGCATTGGCAAGAATTACCACTCCTCAAACAAAGGTTCAAGAAGTGAAAGATCACATTGAGAAAGAAGAAAGGAATCCAACCATATCTTGTAATGCATTGGCCGGAATTACCACTCCTCAAATTATCAAGATAGAAGGACATATCAAGAAGAAAAATGTTCAAGAAGTGAAAGATCACATCAAGCATCAAGAAATGAATCCGACCATATATTGTAAAGCATTGGAAGAAATTACCACTCCTCAAACTCTCAAGATAGAAGGACATATTAAGAAGAAAAAGGTTCAAGTAGGGAAAGATCACATCGAGCATTAACAACAAGTTCTCCAACTTTTAAAGGATAATGCCACTTTGGTGCAAAATCGAATGAAACAACAGGTAGATCAACATTGTAGTGAAAAATGTTTTGATGTAGCTGACTGGGTATTTTTACTGCTACATCTCAAGCAAGCTATTTATGACAAGGAGATGTTGGAAATACTACATGCATTGCGACCTTACTGAATGGGAGGACACTTCAAGGTAAAAATGTAACATGATAGTCTTAAATACTTTTATAAAAAATATTATCTATAAAATAACATAAAAATGGGTCAAAAATATATTGGGTTATGAGTTTGATATCATCTATAGAAAAGGGAAGCAAAATTTTGTTGCAGATGCACTCTCAAGAAAGGATGAGGATGTGGAAGCATTGTTTTGTGCTATTTCTATTATCCAAATAGATTGGATAAACGAAGCAAGGGATGAATGGAAGAAGGACAAAGAAGTGTGGCCACTCATTCAAAAGTTGTTGAAAATCCCAATTCAAACAATATTGCTAGAACTTGAAGAGGAAGGAAAAATCATATTGGAACCTGGAGCAGTCATAGAAACAAGAACCCGACAGCTACGAAATCGATCAATTTCAGAGTATCTCATCAAGTGGAAGAACT
>APFE030457898.1:155893-204637 GCA_000404065.3 Pinus taeda
GGAACCTGGAGCAGTCATAGAAACAAGAACCCGACAGCTACGAAATCGATCAATTTCAGAGTATCTCATCAAGTGGAAGAACTTACTCGCTGAAGATTCCACATGGGGGGACAAGAATATTATACAGAAGCATCAAGAACTACTCAAGTGTTGAGGACAACATTTTTTGAAGGAGAATGGCATGTTAAGCCCCTATACTACTAGTGTAACCCCTTATTGTTATTAGTACAACCCCATTATTATATTGTTGTACCGATGTAGTCCCCATATTGTTTCTATTGTGCCCCATAGAAGCCCACTATTGTTATTATTGTGCCCTTACATTATTATGGTTATGTCGGCTCTGATTATATTATGACTCCTTAGACTCCTATATATAGAAAGGAGGTCTTTTCATTTATATCATCGAAGAATTGTGCATTTACATAATGTAAAGGAGGTTTCCCCCTCGAAGAGGCTGAATTCTAAGGCCTTGATCTATATTTTCTATCTTTTTGTGAGTTGGTTTCATAACAGAATGACCAAAGAACACATAGGGCAGAAGGATCGGGATAGTAGTCTCCCTCACGGGAAAAGAAGGGAGTTAACAACATGTGAGAAACCTGCCATGATCAACATGATATTAATACCATCTTGAGGAGCAACGATTCTGAGTTTGGACATGGCGTATGCCATTGATTTGTGGGATCTGCAAATGTGTTGAATGGATGACTTCTAGAAAGTGCCCATGAGATAGCAAATGTTCCTTAACCAGCCCCACAGGTGTGCTTGTTGAATGGATGATTTTCCCAGTACATGGTTAATAATAGATTGTGAATCCCCAGATATGTTAAGATAAGGAATATTCAGGAATTTTGCAAACCACAACATTCCTCATAATTCCATCACCTCCACTTCATGTTGGTCCCCCTTCCTCCTCTGCAATAAATCTTGTATTGCTTGTCCTGAACAACAACGATCCAACAACCACATCCACAATTGTCATTCTGTTCGGCGCCATTGAAAAACCCAATAGGATAGGATATATGTGGAGCAGAAGGGATCCGGTGTGGCCCAAGTTATAGGGACAATAGTGGTGTCACTAGGTTATGATGTTGTTTACATTTTGGTCAACATTGAGAGGGATCCCCTCAAGAATAATAAAGTTTATGGATTGCCAGATTTCCCAGAATGTCACCAAAGGGATAGCCCTCCATGGTTTTGATTTCCTGCTCCACCATAATAGGCACATATCAATAAAAACATGATTTGTATATGGGATAGAGAGCTTACCAGAGATCTCATTCCAAACTTGTGCAGCCACCGGGCATCCAAAGATAGTGTTAAATTGTTTATTAGATAGTAAAAGTAGGAGTATTGATATTTTATTATTACGGTTTATGTCTCACTAATGACACTTGGCATGATATGATTGGAGAAGTGAGAGGGGGTGACTAATTCTGGAGGGGTCCGTGCTCGCCTGATTAGGTGGTCACTACCTGCTGACACTGTTGTCACATTGGCATGTAGGTGGCTTGTCTGGTCCCCACCCTCCGAGACAGTGCCTTGTCACGGCCGGGAATGGGGTTTGACCCCCAGAATTAATCTTGGTCGTTGATCAGCTGCGCTCCACCTTTTGAATTTGACCTTCCAAGGGGTAGGCAGAAATGACTTCGGGATGGACAGCAATCCGCTTGATAAGTGTCCGTCATTTAATCTTTGATGTAAAATGCGTGGGAGGCTTGCCTTCCTTTGTCTTTCTTTTTTCCTTTTCTCCATTTTTTTTGTTCTTTTTGCTTCTCTTTTTAATCTTCCTTTGTTTTTTGTTTTTCTAAAGTTTTCTAATTGCTCCCTATATTCAAAAACAAATTTTCCTCTGCAACATGAATACTAAGAGGAACAACAACGAGGATACAACGCCATCTATGTTTTTATAAGAATGGATGATTTAAATGTTATTATGTTGTAAGTGAACCAACCACATCCTCATAAATAAAAGTAATTAAAAATAAAAACAAAAACAACCTAGATATATCTTAAATCTAGATCTACCAAGCATCGAGAGGGATCAATTGCGAAGTAAAGATGGATCTAAGTTAGCACTCTTACATTCCATAATGGATTTCCTCAAGTCTTTAAATAAACTTCATCATAGAAAATACTATGGACAAAACTATGGGTTGTCAAAACAGGAGCCTAAAAACCGCTAACAATAAATTATTAATTTTAGTTTTTATTTTATTTTATTTATCCAAGCCAAAATGTTTACATAACATAACATAAAATTACAACATCTCTTCCATATTGGGCTGAAAAGCGTGTATCAACACACCAACCTAAATCCATTTTAAGTTTGGATATATCAAGCGCTGAGAGGGATAAAATCTCTCAAGGTTCAAACCTCTTTTTTGTGCAACAATTTAGTAAATGTTTGCACCTCAAGAGATTTGAACACTCTGGGTGCTTGATAGATTCAAAGTTAAGGTGGATCAAATCTAGTTTAATTATAATAATTATTATTCTTATTTTTATGTAATTTGATTGAGTCAAAATGTTTACATAACATAACCTTACAACATCTCTTCTATATTGTGTTGGAGAGCACCTCTCAGCGCAATAATGTTAACCTTGGAAATGGTGACAAAGTGCCCTATTATCCTTGAATTTAGGCAATCTTATAGTAGTTATATATAAAAAGAATTTAATGAATTATAAGTGGATACTCATTAATGTTACTAGAGTAGTAATGTATAAAGATAATACACATGAGATACCCTAAAACATGTTTAAGTTAACTTGGAACTATTTAAAAAAAAATAAAAACTTGAATTTTCCACCTCAACTTGCTATGAATATATTTATTAATATGGTGTCGATCCATATAAAATGGTTGATACTTTACCACAAAAATGTGAAATTCACATAAGTTTGGTTCTCTTTTTTTTTTGTGAAAAGGTTTTCCTTTTCATTATGCCATCAATAATTTACAATCGAATTGTCCTTGCATTGTTGATCTACTCAATGGGAAACCAAACCAATAGCATAAGTTTAGAGTCTTGAGAATACTAAGGTTTTTCTTTACAAGAGAATTTGACATGACAAACATTGTGTTATAGGTATGTGGAAAGTCTGGTTCTATTATTAGCATGCTATGGAATAATATTTTTTTTTGTTTGTCGAGTTTCTTGTCTCCTCCAGAGATTACTACAGGCTTAACTTTTGACTTGAAAAGCTATGACCCCGGGGCATATAAGTCGTCAAAATCACCCAAGGACCACGCGCGGCCTAGGCCACACCAGCCCTTAACATGATTGGGTTTTTTCCCACATATTGTTGAGTCTATGACCTTCACTTCACATAGTGACTTAACAATACACCCCATCACCATCTATTCTATGCCCCATGGACTGATATGAAATCATATTAATCAAAGTCAGTTATTCCTATTATTAACATGATGTGGATATGAACATGATCAATTTCCCATGTGTGATGGGAATCAAATTTCACTTAGGGAACGTGTAAGAAGCTGCTTTCCAAAATCATTATAATGAGAATGCATGCTTGTTGAAAATTTTAGGAACACAAATGCCTTTGCATTACCCTCCACATACTACATTACAAGAGTGTGCATGTGTTTTTGAAAGTGTGTTAGTATTCTTGCCTAAACAATACTAGAGCAGGGAATGATGACCTTAAGCTTTAAATGAACCTTCTTGAGCTCGAGCACCATGGTCATGGAAGAAATACTTAGGAACTAAAATTAGCCCCTTCGAATCAATATTTATAAAGAACATCTACAAAAAACAACACATGTTGTTTGTGCACCAATGATGGGTTGTGGGGCCTTTACCATGGTCCAAGAAGGGAAACAAATGCCTTGGGATATTCTTGAATCTTACCTAAAAATTTTATGTAGCTTTTATGAAATTTGTGGTTAAAAAATACTTTTATTACAACATTAACTTACTTTTTAAGAAGATGATTATCATGTCAAATACCATAAGTGAAATTGGATTTCAAAGGTTTCATTCTATAAGGTATCTAAGGTTTGAAACTTGTGGTACTCTCAAGAAGACACCAAAACAAAATCCAACCATATTAATGGTTGGTGTAACCTAGGATGAGTGTGATTTTCTAGTGATTTTGATGACTTATATGCCATTGGGTCATAGTTTCTTCAACCATATGTTAATAGTTTTGTATTTAGGAGGTCCTTCAAATGATAGTGAATCATTTTCTATGAGGGAGGATATGTTCATGACCTAAACTAATAGATATTAAGACAAGTAGTCGTTTAGGGGCACAAGTGTTGTATTATGTAACTCATATTTTCTTAGATGTGATTATATATGTTGATCATTAGGATTATTGTTCATTATTAGGTAGAGTACTCCAATCTCCTACCTTGTAACATTGGATTCAACATATAGATGGACAATAATAATATCTCATACTAGGTTATGAATATACCATAGCAATCACTCACCAAAAAATATACACTCACTTATAGGAAGCTACTCCTACCATTTCCTTCGATCCTCCCATAAAGGATTCAAGCTCATTCCTACTCTAATATTGTTACAGGAGCATCCCACTTTCAAGTCAAAATGTATTTTTACTAGAATAGGGGTATTTGATTTACCAAGAGAGTTGCTTCCCTAAATGTGTGGAATTACTTGATTTTATGTATTTTCCTATGTATCTTAGAATAATTGTATATAATTGACTAAAGTGAGGACTCATGTAATCAAATCTTCTCTAAATGAGAGATCTCGAGTGTATTGGGAGAATTAGAGAGATTCAAGGATTAGTTGGATTTAAGAGAGGATTTGTGGATCTAAGGATCTAGATATAGGATTTGTTGAAGAAATTGTGGATTTTTGAACTAATTCTAGTTTAGAATCCTTTTTTGTATATATTTTGTAAGAAAAAATACATAGAGGGATCATATAGAGAAAAGGGAGATATTCAAGAGAAGTAGAGGGGCATAGAGGCTAAAACTGGCCACAAGGACGAGAGGGAAATTGTTTTATTCGAGCCAAGGCCTTTTGTAATTATTTGTATATACTGCTAGACGGCACACTATTTTGAGTGTATGGAAACTAAATGTCGAGCCATTGTTTATTATTTTCAACCATGTGTGTATATATATATATTATATATATATATATATATATATATATATATCCCTATGTTTGTAATAACAGTGCTGTGTACATGCCTACTACAATAAGCCGAAGAAAGATAGTGAAGTATTGATATGGAAGTTCAAGAGGGAAAGCCACTACATAAGTGGAGGTGTACAATTCCTTTTATAGTCAGAAGGAGAGAAGCAGTTGATTATTGGTCCATAGAGTGATCAATAATCATGAACTAATAAGAAACATGGAAGAGACAAAATCGAAATAGTGGCACGATACAAGTAATGGAGGAGGCATAGAAGAATCCCATTGTGAGAAAGGTTGTAAGCGCGTAATAGAGGAGACATGAAAAATATCGATCAAGGTTGAAGACACTAATGATGCTTGACCAAAGTTCGTAAGAACCTATGTGGATAATTATGGAATAAGATCGTTGTAGGAAGAATAGTCAGTCACTTAGCCAAAATTTGAGGTTTGAAAAGATCAACACTCGATGGACACAGTGAGATGGACTTTCTATCACTTGACACCGTCGAGTCAGAGATGTATCCTGGAAGGAGAAGAGTCACGCTTCATGACAATAGACAGGCTTACTAGGACCGAGCTGACATGCAATTCCAACCAATCAAAAGGAGGTTAGGATTGTGTGGAACTATGGGTCCCACCCAGAGGCTTTATACCCTGGCCATTTTGGAAGTTCATTTATGTGTTGGGTCGAGCTACTACGAGCAGGCTCACGTGGCCTCGAAGGGACACAAAATCAAGTGGGTCTCACCCACAAGTTTTTTACCCAGATGACTTTTAGTAATCCTTAATTCCAGTGAGTCAGGATTGAAGGGTCGAGCATAATCAACTAATGAGGTGAAAGGTGTAAGTGGACACAAAAATGTCTCAATACACATAAGTGGACAAGTAGTAGAAGTGTGGCAAGTGTGGGGTATCTCGAAAGGGTTCTAGCCAGAGGAACCATTTAACTTCAATAAATAAAAGGAGTCATGCATTCTATAAAGTGGACAACGTGGTGATAGATGAATGTATAAATGGATGCTTACATGGAGTCAGAGTGGAATGTGAAAGTTCCACAACCGGAATCCTATTGCAGCAACTGAAAATTATTCTCCTAATTGTTAATTAAATTTAACAAATTATTTAATGTTTCCTAGAGAAAATACTAAATAACTCACACTGCAACCTACACAAATAAAATTGTGGAAGAATAAACGTTGGAAGAAATGCTAGCACACACACATAAAATAACACAATTATTTTTGGACAAATGTCCCCAGAAAAACCTAACTTGGGAAATTCGGTGCAGTAGCTGAGGGTTTTAATATTAAGAAATAGTGAAATAATATGAGTATCTAGCTTTGTGCATCTACTGCGTCACCCTAGCACATTCGCTTATGCACACAGTTTGAAAAAAAATCTCCTCAAGTTGTCTGGTCTTCTTCTGTCTGGGAAAATGTTTCTCTTGCCCTCCAAGAACCTTTGTCCAACTTTTGGCACTGAAATTCGTCTTTCCCCGGCATAATTGAAACTACCTCTAGAGGCTACTGCATTGCCCCAACGTAAGCCTTTTTGTGTCTCTTCTCCCTCTCTGCAAATGCACTCACCAGATCTGAAAATATTCCTCCGACTTCACTGTCTCTGCCCCTCTCTCACTACTTCAATCTCACTAGCTCTCTCTCCAGCAGCTAACTACTACTACTCTGGAAATCGACCTTCTGGAGAAATCAAACCTCTCAAGTGTATTCTCAAAGTGCCCATTGACTTATTCTTATAATCATCTGTTGGGACTCCAACGACCAAGAATAAATCTTAATCGATGGCTAGGATTAAGTTGAATTTGAGCCATGTGAGTTTCTATAACATTCACACCTTGACTTAATTAATTATGATTAATTAACCATATTCCCTAAGTTTAGACTTAGGAAATATTTAAAAGCTGGCTAATAATATAATTAAGTCATTTCTAGGAGGAATTTCTAGTAACAATTTATGGGTTTTGGACATCTCATGTATTTTAGCCTCTTCACAAAATTTCAAGGCTATAACACATCCGATGGTACAAAAACTAACACTCCCTCTTAGCAAGGAATGTGTTCTAGTGCTCTACTACACATCCTGTAGCAGCGCCCTATGTTTACATTATCTCTTGTCACACTGCTATCTCGCCATGCTTCCCACCAACCACTGCAACAACCCTGATATATGCTACATATATGCTGATGCTGACCTTGCCATACTGCTACCAACACTGCATATGCACTGCAACTCCCTCTCATTTGTTGTTGTTGTAACTACAACAATTGCAGTTGAGAATCATCCTAAATATTGAATCATTTGTGATCAGTATGATGCATATTTCTCCCAAGTCTCTGACTGTTGCTATTATTTGCACTCTCACTGAGGAATCTGTGTTGTTGTTGACTCTACAGTGTGCCAATTGCACCACTACCAACTCTAGATTGTTCTCCCCAGCATCTGATTGCTACTAGTCTTTGCATCTATCACTCTCATATCTAATTGCATCAACTGTCATTGATCCATCCTACTACTTAATAGTTTGGGCTTCCGTAGCAAGGTAGTGATCCAAGAGGTGGACACCTAAAGGGTCCTACCCATATGTAGCGCTCTGGGGCTACAAAACCAAGTCACTCCACCTCACTCCAAGAGGTATATCAGCAAACATGGTGAAGTCTTCCTCCAGTCTAGAGGACATCCTATCGAATTCTGCATGAGATACAGCCTGGTCCTACTTCTCCTCCTTGTAATCCTTCATGAGAGGACACTGGGTACTATAGTGATCAAATTCACCACATCTGAAGCATGTGACCTTTGATAGGTCCTTCTTCTTCTTCCTCTGCTCCCCCTGTCCCTGACTAGGACCCTTTGATGCAAGGGCCATATTCTCCTCCTCCTTCACCTACTTCAATCCACTACTACCACTGATGGAGCTATTTAATAAAGCTCATCTCAAGTTCTCCTGCTACAAATTGGCCCACATTCTATCCACCTTAGCAAGGCATCTTTGTCCAAGCTATTTTGGAAAAATATCAGCCACCCCTCAGAGACATTATTTAGTTCCAATTGCACTATATTTGTGGGTTGAGGCATTGCTCCAATAGCTGACAAATGGTCTCAAAACTTCTAAATCCTAGTGAGAAAGGAGTCTATGCCTTCCCCCTTTTACATCCCAATGAGCTTTAGCTTCTCCTCCAAGTATATCTTTTGCAGCTCGAAAGTTGCTTGGTACAAGTGGAAAGTGAATCCCACGTTTATTTGGTTTTTTCCTTGGCTGCTATATGTGATACAACATGATCCTAGACACCATATATGATCAACCTCTTTTCCTGCGCCATCTCCTTTATGTACTCCTTTAGTCGATCTGTATCATGGGGTACTGCTACCACTGTATCAATATATGGCTTCAGGTCATATTCATCCAAAAGGAAGGACATCCTTACCTTCAGATGATATAGTTGGGAGCTCCATCCAGCCTATCCTGATCACAAAGTCCAGTAGTGGTCATCTCAACAAATGTCAAAAATATCCTTTTCCCTTTTGCTTAGCTACAGTTAGGCTATTCACACTCCCTTCTGGAGTGAGAAACTATGCTCACAATGATTGATGATCAGCAAGGGAAATCAAACTTCTTGAGACAAGAAGTTCCCTGAGGAAATTTTTCCCTTAGTGTGTGCTCTTCTTCCTTCCACCCAATGCTAGCTCTACTCTAGAAAAATGCTGCAAAACTAGTGCGTCCAGCTAGAGATCTGCTCTGTGAAAATACTAGGATTTTCCCTTTGCCTTTGGAATCACTCGATTTGGAGATATTGAAATTTTTTTGTCCCTCACACATAAAAATCAAATCTCCCCAAGTAACTTGGCTTCTTGGAAAAGTGATTGTGTTGCCCTTAGGGTTTCGATCTGCTGCATACATTGAACAAATAAATCCCTTCTCCCTTCACCTCTAAGATCTTCGGCTGATCAACTCTGCTTTGATACCATATGAAAATTCCACAACCAGAATCCTATTGTAGCAATTGGAAATTATTCTCCTAATTGTTACTTAATTTTTAAAATTTATTTATTGTTTCCTATAGAAAATACTGAATAACTCACACTGGAACCTACACAAATAAAACTTCGGAAGAATAAACGTTGGAAGAAATGATAGCACACACACATAAAATAAGACAGTTATGTTTGGACAAATGTCCCAAGAAAAACCCAACTTGGGAAAAATAGTGCAACAACTGAGGGTTTTAATATTAAACAATAGTAAAATAATTTGAGTCCAACTAGATGCCGATACTAGCAATCCTACAGAGAAATATCGGCAAGAAAAAACTAGTGAGGAAATTTTCTCACTCCAATCCAGGCTCTAGCCTTAACTCAAATTGAGCCGTTGAAACTAGCTCCGCGTAGCTTCTATGTCACCCTAGCACAGTCCCTTCGGCAGTCAGTTCGAACCAGAGTCTCCTCAAGCTGTCTGGTCTACGGTTGTCTGGAAAGCTGTCTCTCTTTCCCTAAAGAACCTTTGTCTAGGTTCTGGCACTGAAACTCATATTTCCCCAGTAGAATTGAAATTTCCTATAGAGGCTACTACACTGCTCCAGCATTGCCCTCTCCATGGCTCTTCTGTCTCTCTGCAAATTCACTTACTAGATGTGGAAATATTCCTTTTGCTTCACTGTCCTACCCCTCTCTCACTGCTTCGATCTCACTATCTCTCTCTCTGAAAACTGATTGTTGCTACTCCAGAAATTGATCTTCTAATGAAATTGAACCTCTTAAGTGTATTCTCCAATTGCCCATCTACTTCTTATAATCCTATGTTGGGACTCGAATGGCCAATCATTGGCTAGGATTAACTTGAAGTAAACTCGTATGAGTTTCTAGAACATTCATACCTTGACTTAATTAATTATGATTAATTAACCATATTCCCTAAGTTTAAAATCAGGAAATATTTAAAAACTGACTAATAAAATAATTAAGTCATTTCTAGGCGAAATTTCCAAAAATGATTTATGGGTTTGGAGATCTCCTGTATTCTAGCCTCTCCACAAAATTTCAAGGCTAGAATACATGGGATGCTAGAAAAACTAAGATGGAGCATAACCAGAAATTTCAAGTTGGGTGAATAATCGAATTGGTATATTAAAAAGTCGGTTGGGCTTGAGATTTTATAAAGCCTTGTTCATGACATATGGTTATAAGGTGTAGTCAAAGAAGACACAAAGGAGCTAAATAGTGGGGCTATTAAAATTGGCAACTAGGGAAAAACTTCATGTGGGTCATCTTATTCATGGATGATAATATTTTTATTAGATTTCTCTCGTCGAGAGGTGTAGGATTGATATAAAGATCATCCGATTCCGATAATTATTCATGGTGATATGAATTTATTTTGATTATGGAATTATTATCAAGCCAACCTACAACTCATTTAGGCTCAGAAGCCCAACAGTCGCATCTATTCAAACACCAACAATGTGTATAAATATAATAGGAATTTTCCTCATTTGGACTCACTCATCTCATCACATCTCTCTCTCTCTACTGTACATAAATGAGTCTCTTCTCTACTGCGCAGAAAAGGGTCTCCCTCTCACACATGTGAAGCTGGAAACTGTTGAAACTGAAGCTGCAACTGCAGAAGTAAAGATTGACCTATGTGGCCTAGAAGATATCCTCATCTGAACTATGTTGTAGGTTCATTTGAACCTCCTCTAAAAGCTGCAACTTTTGGTGGTGGAGTGAATTCAATCCGATGAACGGTTTGCAAGACATTGACTGCCCTAGTTTGAAGCTGGAAACTGTTGAAACTAAAGCTGCAACTGCAGAAGTAAAGATTGTCCTACGTGGCCTAGAAGATCTCCTCATCTAAACTACTTTGTAGGTTCATCTGAACCTCCTTTGAAAGCCGCAACGTTTTGTGGTGGAATGAAGTCAATCCGACGAACGGTTTGTGAGATATCATCTGCCCTAGTTTGATAATGAAGCTGCTAATGCTGATGCTACTAATCTAGGGTTTGCTACTGCTGATATGAATTAGATTTATTGTACTATTTCTCTCTGCTGAATTATTGAAGATAAAATAAGATTTGATCAAAAGGTTTCCCCACACATTGTGGGGTTTGTCCCTGGCTAGCCACCACATCTTGTGTCTCTTGTCTTGGCTTGTTTTCTGTCAATCGTTTAATGTTCTATCTGCACTTTACTTTATATACATGTGATTGCTAATCTATGGAATATAATAAGGAAAAGAAGTAAATGTTATAAGAATATAACATACCATAACTTAACATGGTATTATAGCTAAGGTGAAGACAAAGCCCAAGCAAGAGCAAGAGCAATCACCAAAGAGATGATTGGCAAAGCTATCCTAAAAGAACGATGGGGTCCTCAACACTCTTTCCTGTCAAAGACAAACTTCGTGAGAAAGCTGACTATCACGGATGGAAGATGTCTATCGATCTAACCCTATAGGATCAAGGAGTGTTGGGTCACGTGAGAGGCAATATTGTTGAGCCTCCATCAAATGCACCTCCTGCTGCCAGGAACAAATGGAAGAATGGAGAAATTAAAGTGAAGAAGATCATTCGGGACTCTATCAACAAGTGCTTGGTGGCCTACATCTCTGATATAGACACCTCCAAGGAAATCTATGATAGACTGGTGAGTCTATTTAAAGTTAATGATGCAAATCAAGTTTTGTTTCTTAGAAATAAGCCGAGGGAAACCAAGAAGGGTAAAGATGAGAGTATGCAAGCATACTTATTAAAAGTCACTGAGATCAAGAACGATCTCCTATCTATTGGAGAAACTATTACTGACAGAGAAATGGCACACACAACTCTTGGAGGATTACCATCCGAATGGTATGTGTTCAGGACTACTCTTCTGAACAATAATGTAATTCCTGGTTTTGAGGAATTAATGGCTAGATGCATTCAAGAAGAAACAAAGGTAGAAGAGCAAGAAATGCCCTTGCCTAAAGGTCCTCCTGCTGCTTTTTCTTCTCATGCTAAGAAAAGAAATAATTCTGGGTCTAAATAAAAAAGAAAGGCTGGATCTAAGGGGGGAAGAAAAGGACGATGTTTCATTTGCAATAAAGTAGGTCACTATGCAAGGGAATGCCCTGATAGAAAGGACTCTCACTGTGACAATGATCAAAATCCCTCTCATGGTAATCAAAGGGATGGAAAATTCAATAGCAAAGGTAAGAGGAGAGCTGAGAATCGAGGAAGAGGACAACCATTCAAGAAGGCTAGAAAGTCCAGGATGTATTAAATGCACTTGACCTCAAAAAGAACCTAGGTCCATCTTGGCAATGGAAGACAAAGGCTACAAGGTAACCTTCAGAATGGCAAGGTACATATATGGAAAAATAATGTTAAAGATGCCTTTACTCTTGGGTTTAGTGTTGATTCATTATATCAGGTCGATGGAAGTCCGCTAGGTGTCATGTCTTATGACACATCTCTTCATTATGAATGTTGGCCTCGGAGGTTTTCCCCCCTTCATTATAAATCTATACTCGGTGTAAAACAAATGGTGACAGGGATGCATGAATTATGAGTAGAGAAAGAAGGTGTATGTCCAAGATGTGCCGAAGGAAAGCTCAAAAGGGGACCATTCCCCTCAAGCCAAAGCAAGACCTCCGATGTATTACAGTTGGTTCACTCAGGCATATTTGAGGCTAGCATTAAGAGGGAGACTACTACACCACATACTCCTGAGCAGAATGGTGTGGCGGGAAGGAAGAACCGTATGATTGTGGAAGCTGTCCAGGCCATGCTACATGATCAAAGATTTCTAAAGTTTCTATGGGCTGAAATTACAAACACCGATGTATATGCCCTCATCAAGCATTGGGTTCCAAGACTCTTGAAGAAAATTTCATTGGTAAGAAATCTGATGTTTCTCATTTTTATAATTTTTGGAAGCCCTATATATTTTCATGTGCCAAAAGAGAAAAGAAATAAATTAGGTGCATCTGGAAAGAAGGGAATTTTCATGGGCTATGGTGAAAATACTAAAGGCTATAGAATATATGTAGCCGGTCAAAGGGAAGTCATAATTAGTCATGATGTCAGCTTTGACGAAGATATGGCTCTCGGCAACGTGAACAATCTTTCGACTTTGAGGTGCTCTCAAGAAGCAGACAGCAGGGAACCGAAAGAAAAGGATGATGAATCAATGCCTGATGTAGAAGAACCCATGGATCCAATTGATCCTCCTCCACATGAGCCTTCCTCTTCTAGGAAGAGGCCTTCATGGCTTAGGGGACTACTTGATGATGCTAAAGGACATGCTGCACCTCGAGGAACCTTTCGTGAAAATAAGAAACCTAATAGGTATCAGGGATACTTGACGATCATGAGCACGATCATACAAAATGAGCCTTCATCATTCTCAGACGCCATCAAGCATCAAGTATGGAAGGATGCTATGACCAAAGAATATGAGTCTATCATGAAGAATGATGTCTAGGAAGTAGTTCCCAGACCCCAGGACAAGACAATTGTTACTTCCAAATGGCTTTACAAGATAAAGCATGCAGCAGATGGAAGTACAGAAAAGTGTAAGGCTCGTTTGGTTGCTCGTAAGGAAGGTATAGACTATGATGAGATATTTGCACCTGTTTCTAGATATACGACCATCCACTCGATCATAGCCCTTGCCGCTTCATAAGGATGGAACCTACATCAGATGGATGTCAAGACTACATTCTTACACGGCTCGATCAAAGAAGAGGTCTACGTGGAGCAACCCAAAGGATTTGAAATTTATGATCGAAAATCTCATGTATGTAGGTTGAAGAAGGCTCTCTATGGGATGAAGAAAGCTCTAGGAGTGAAGCCGATCCTGGCCTTTACTTTAAGGTTGAAGATGATAAACCTCTCATACTGGTGTTGTATGTGGATTACCTCTTTCTAACAAGTGCACACCCTCTCATTCAAAAATGTAAGAGGGAGTTGGCTTCTGAATTTGAAATGAAGGACCTAGGACTGATGCATTATTTTCTAGGACTTGAAGTGTCGTAGAAGCCAAGGGAAATTTTCCTGTCTCAAGGAAAATATGTGTTGAAGATTTTGAAAATATTTGATATGGTGGACTGCAAGCCTGTGACTACCTCGAGGATTTTAACTTTCAGAAGTTATATGGTAGTGATGTTGGACCAGATTTAGGAAATGCCTTCGAGTTTCAAAAACTCATTCGCGTTGATGTTCTTGATGAACCTCCATCTAAACATATGTTTTGCAGTTAGCAATGTGAGCTCATATTTGGTTGAGCCTCACTAGATTGGTGCCAAGAATCTTCTGAGATGTCTTCAGGACACAATCTCTTATGGATTGAGATACACTGCCAGAGATGTGAGACTACTTGGATATATTGATGCTGATTGGGTAGGCAGTGTGGTGGACTATAAGAGCACTTTCGGGTGTTGTTTCACCTTGGGATCTACTTCAATATCCTAGATGAGTAGGAAGTAGAAGTCGGTGGCTTTGAGCACCACCGAAGTAGAGTATATTGCTGCTAGCATGGCCTCTTGTGAGGTAGTTTGGTTGTGAAAGCTCTTCAGTGAGCTGTTTGGACTTACATTGGACACTACTGTGATTCTCTGTAACAACCAGAGGTGGGATTCGATTATTGAGGAATCCCATATTCTTCGATTTCTCCAGCAGATAGACATCATCTGGGATATGGAAAGTCAATGAGCAAGGAGTCTCCATCGCATTAAGATGATGTACAGGTCAATACACCTTGTCAAAGCGCCGAGGAAAGATCTAATCCGTGATTTTCCTAAATGACTTGGAGTCGTCAAGAAACCCTTGTACAAGGGTCCTGCATGTTGCATACATTGAGCTCTGGGAGCTCTGAGGACTTGCGGTTCTTACTAGAGAAACATACGACCACAGGGTGACTCACCCTCCCCTGGTGGTGCGCACTAGAACATGATGATTCGCTCTCTTGTGGGACAAGATGATTCGCTCTCTTGTGGAACAGGATGATTCACTCTCTTGTGTAGCAGGATGATTAGTTCTCCTATGAGGCCTGGAGTGATGTGTTCTCCATGGCAATTGTAGCAAGATTGATTTGTTCTCTTGTGAGGCCTGGATTGATGTGTTCTCCATGGCGGCTTGGATTGATGTGTTTTCCATGGCGATTGTAGCAGGATTGATGTGTTCTCCTGTGAGGACAGGATTGATTAGTTCTCCTATAGAGGCATCCTACCCATGTAGTCTGGGACTCATGGGAAGTACCTCTCATCTGATCAATGAGAAAGGAAATGAAGTTAGGGAACATAGTAGTACCGATGGACACATCATTGTATCTATCGTACTCCCTAAGCTAGGATGACCTCCATTGATCTAGGATCAATGACAATGGTCTGGGACCAATAGTAGGAGTTGTACCATACTATGACACTGACTTCGGGTCGGTTGAGACTGGTCTGGGACCAGTGATACACTCTCTAAGATTGCAATATTGGTTTGGGACTAATGGTAGGAGTGGTACTTACTATGAAGCTAACTTCGGGTCGGCTGAGACTGGTCTGGGACCAGTGGTACGCACTCTGAGACTGACTTTGAGTCAGTGGAGGATGATATTGGTCTAGGACTAGTGGAGTTGTACTCACTATGACACTAACTTCGGGTTGGTTGAGTCTGGTCTGGGACCAGTGGTACATACTCTGAGACTGACTTTGAGTTAGTATGACACATCCTCGATCATTTCTTCTTCTTCATAATTCGAACAAAAGTAGAGTAGAACAGAACAATGCAAGAGCATATCAGAACAGAGCAAAACAATACAGATCAGTAGAGGGCAGAATAAGACAAAGCAGAATAGGCAGAATAGAGCAGAGCATGGTATGGGACATGCTATACAAGGCAGTGCATTTGATGGATGAATAGTAACGACCAATAGACAGATTACAGATGAAGTTCTCCCTAGTTGATAGGGAGTGTTAAAATTGGAAACTAGGGAAAAACTTCATGTGGGTCATCTTATTCATGGATGATAATATTTTTATTATATTTCTCTTGTCGAGAGGTGTAGGATTGATATAAAGATCATCCTATTCTGATAAGTGTCCATGGAGATATGAATTTATTTTGATTATGGAATTATTATCAAGCCGACCTATAACTCATGTAGGCTCAGAAGCCCAACAGTCACATCTATTCAAACACCAAATTTGTGTATAAATATAAGAGGACTTTTCCTCATTTGGACTCACTCATCTCATCACATCTCTCTCTCTCTACTGCACATAAATGAGTCTCTTCTCTATTGCACATAAAAGGGTCTCTCTCTCATACATGTGAAGCCAGAAATTGTTGAAACTGAAGCTGCAACTGCAGAAGTAAAGATTGACCTACATTGCCTAAAATATCTCCTCATCTAAACTACATTGTAGTTTCATTTGAACCTCCTCTTAAAGCCACAACTTTTGGTGGTGGAATGAAGTCAATCTGACGAATGGTTTGCAAGATATCGACTGCCCTAGTTTGAAGCCGGAAACTGCTAAAACTGAAGTTGCAACTGCAGAAGTAAAGATTGACATACGTGGCCTAGAAAATATCCTCATCTAAACTGCACTATAGGTTCATCTAAACCTCCTCTGAAAGCCGCAATGTTTGGTGGTGGAACGAAGTCAATCCGACGAACGGTTCGTGAGATATCATCTGCCCTAGTTTGATAATGAAGTCGCTAACACTGATGCTACTGATCTAGGGTTTGCTACTGCTAATATGAATCAGATTTATTGTAATATTTCTCTCTGCTGAATTATTGAAGATAAAAGAAGATTTGATCAAATGGTTTCCCCACACATTGCGGGGTTTGTCCCTAGCTAGCCACCACATCTTGTGTCTCTTGTCTTGGCTTGTTTTCTGTCAATCATTTAATGTTCTATCTGCACTATACTTTATGTACATGTGATTGCTAATCTGTGGAATATAATAAGGAAAAGAAGTAAACTGTTATAAGCATAGAACATACCATAACTTAACAGGGGCCCATTGCAGAATCATGTGACGACATATATATATATACTATATATATATATATATAGATATATAACAACATTATAAAGAAGAGTCAGGCACATATATGAAAGGTAAATCCCATGTCCCTAAGCTCTCATGCATAGTTAAAGGGAGCTGAGTTATATTATTATAAAGGGACATATATTTGGAATATTGCATACTTGTGGTTTGATGAAAGGGCTAGAACCTGTTGTAAGCCTGAGATAGAATTTTATAAAAATGGTTGAGATGTTATCAAGGGTTATACCCTTTAACCTCCCATTGTGATATTTGTAGAAAGGGATTTATATCCCAAAATTTGTTATAGTAGGGTTAAAGGAACTCGCTATTGAAGATATCCTAGGAACTTAGAGGACAGTTGGTTGTTTGGGTTAGGATTTTGGCAGGTCTAAAATTAGGCCTTCATCATTTGGTATTAGAGTGAGAATGCTATGAAAATATCATAATAGAGATGTTAAAAGTAGGAGAACAAAGAATCAGAAGCAGAAAGAACATATTTAGAGAACCAATTGAAGAAGATCTTGGCACAAGTATGAAATTTTTATGAGTTTTTCTTACAGGTAGTAGACCAAGGACAGGTGATGTACAAAGGATAGTCCAAATATGAGTTTGTGAAGAGGTATTTAAATTATTGATGTTTTTATTGGTCATAATAATTTGTGCTTACAGGAGACAACCATATAACAATAAAGTTTTGGAAGGAGAATTGTGGCAAAATCAAATAACAAGATTGATTTTTGAGATGAGGAAAACATGAGTTCTCTAAAGAGAAGTTTAGCAGTTGAAGTTGCAACAGCCTGACAACTTTTGAAAGTTGAGGAGTAGATGTGCTCAAAGAAAGAAGAAGAAGTGGTTCTAATATAGAGGATCAGAAGAGGAAAAATTCCAACACATAAAAGTTGGGTAGGAGTTGTTGTAGGAAGTTCCACAATGATTATAGGTAGAATTAACCAAAGACAAACAAAGAGAGAGAGAGAAAAATGAGGCTTGTTGCAACTCATAAGTGGACAAGGAGTGTTCACATGAGAATAAGGAATGGTTATTGATGGTCACGTGAAGGATTCAGGGAAGAGAAGTCGCATTCAGATTAAGAAGAATGCCAAAGCAGTTAGCATTAGGAGGATGAGTGATGAAGAGTTTGAGAGGGAGATGATTGAGTTGAAGGAAGAATTCTACCATTTGAAACAATTTCTATAGGAAAACCAAAGATATGGTTGGTTAATGAAGAAGAATAAGGTAAGATGACCTTCATTCCAGGTGAAACTAAATCAAAGGATGTGTTCCAGGATGGATGAGTAGTAAAGATGAAGTCCACTACTATGAACCAGAGCAGGGATCAATCCTTGGAGAGGATGAAAAAGATGAAGATGTTGAGAAAATATTTTTGATTATCATCGTATTAAGATAGGAACATCAATTGAGGCCAGAGAGCCTTATGTTTTTAAAACTGATAGTTAGTGTGTGAATGCAAGAAGTTTTACAGGTGATGGGAAAAAAATTGGTTTTGTTTCATACAATGATGGAGAATAGTCATTGAGTATTATTACAGAGAAGGAATGAAAGGTAGAATCATATTGTAAAGGAAATCAAGGTGGAAAGTGTAAGTAGTGGACACATGTAGTTATGGAAGAAAATCCCGAAGTAAAAAGGATTTTATTTCTAGATGATATGCCTAAAACACAGAATTTTTTATAGCTCCAAGGGATAACTCAATTGGTCGAGTTCCTCTTACTAAGTACCTTTCCTATCGAAAGTTCACAAAGTCAAATATCCTTGATGCACTTGGGGTTAAGCATTGCTAGTATGGTTGGTGGATAGATACCTTTGAGTTGATCTACCTGGATTTTCTCGTGGATGTAGTGGCCACAGAGTGTTTGTGAAGCACATTAAAAAATTTAAATAATATTTTATTCTATGATGAGGTTTGTGAGGTTCAAATTTTTTTTGAATATATGAGTGATGTAGTTGTTACAATGGAATAAACAGATCGTAATATGATGAATGAAGTGTTGCATGAGGTGGAGATGTCTGAGGCATCTACATAGACTCTAAAGTCTCATATTTTTAAAACTAATATTTGTTTTGTGTCAATGGGACAACATTGGAAGGATATGCAGATACAAATAGTGGAAACTATAAAGAAAATGAGGATATGTATGTAACAATGTGCTAGCTTGAAGATGCTTCAGTTGATGAAGTAACAAGAACTTTGGAAAAAGCTATACAAGATTATAGAGGAGAAAGCATGGAACTTGCGAGAAAGTAAATGACAATAGGAGAATGGAGTATAACAATGGAGGAAACCTCGTACAAAGGAATCGATTATTTATGGAAGATCCACCATTTTAAAAAGATGCAAAATATGAAGTTGTTGGAACAAGCAGAAAACCTGAAATTGTAGCTCAAGGATATGCAGCGGTGGACACAGAGTTTTGTGGAGTAGAAATATGAGAAGCTATAAATGACAGTAAGCATACAAATTCCTTGTGAATATAGAAAATAAAAATCAATGAATAATATCAAGGACAACAAAGTTTAATATGAAGATAGTAGAAAATTGCAAATTATATACAAGCCAGAGGACCAGTTGGACATAGAAATTGAATAAATGAGAAAAATGATGATGAGAGTGTCTCAACAGAGGCATGTTGCTGAAAAGAAGAGGATGGAAAGCAAGATACATTGGGCTGAATGAGTATACATCAGTAAGGAAGGAGGAGAACTACAACAAAAAATTTGGAAACCTGGAACAACAACAGGAAAATAAGAAGAAGAAAAAAAAGTGAAAAATCATCCCTAGATTTTAGGGATATATTTTTAGCACTGGGAGTTACACGCAAAATTGACTTTAGAAACTTCCATCCTGGTGTCTTTTTTTCCTTGATTTGTGGCATGCACGTCATAAACCCTAAATCTAACAAATCTATTTAATGGACACCCCATAGCTCATTCTTCACATTCGATCTTAGAGCTTTGGCATTCCCAAGGCATCTAGGAACCTTCAGCACAGTTGACACATCTTTTCTGGGTAAGTTTTTCTTTTCATGTCTTTTGCTGCTTTTTCTGTCACTTTTGATTTCTTGGATTGTGAGTGTTTTTTTCATTGTTTTATTGAATGAACATTGGCATTTCAATGTATTTTAACTTGTAGAAGTGTTGTTTGAAATTTTGCATTGTATTTCCTTAGTGTCACATGCATGACCTTGTTTCTGCACTAACAGTAATCATTGTGGTGACTCTCTTCATGAGCTTCGTTGTTTTTCTGTTTAACTAATTTCTGCTCTTGCTTGGATTTCATGCATGTATATTCACTGAGATATGCACCACCTTTTCACACTCATTCAGTCCTTCTCATTTTCAAGTTTCCCTTGGGCATATCTAGGTTGCCTTGGCCTAGATCTTACTTCTCCCAGCATGCATTGTGCATTCTCGGAAGTCAATGCTCTGCTTTGCCTCCAAGAATTACATAGAGGCTTCCTGACATTGGCTCCTAGGTATGCTCTGCGCAACTCTAGAAGACAACTCCCAGTTCTGTCCACTAGGACTATGCAATGCGTAGTTCTAGTTAGCAACCTAGCTAGACTGAACTGCACATTGCGTAGTTCCATTCCACAATCAACCTCTCTGGACTATGCTCTGCGCAGTTCCAGTTAGTAGTAGATCTCACTGGCAGCTGGGATTGCACGATGTACATTTCCATCTGTCAGTCTCCAAGGCTCCCATAGTTAATGTTGTGAAATCTTGCCCAACACTCACCAAGTTTTTTACATGATTGATTCCTAAGTTTCTTTATGTTTTTCAGCTGACATTGTCTTGCCGTGAGTGCCTTCTATGTATCTAGGTACAACAACTGTTAAGAAGCTTCCTACTAGTACAGGTAACATGGCCTCTAAGAGAGCTGGATCAAAGGACATAGTTAAACACAGTATTGGAGATGTGGTTGAGCATGTGTCTATGAGCTTGCCTATTTATGAAGACACACATATGTTCATTGAGAAAGACATCAATACCACATGGAAAGACATCAATGCTATATTCAAAGGCAATTTTGAGGAGAATCTCGAGGACTGTCATGTATATGTGAAAAATCGTAAGTCAATATTGTACAAGGTTGCATGTAGGTATCCCACCTTCTCGTGCGCAGAAATGATCCACTAGATTGTCTCACACATTGATCCTGAGACGATGATATTGAGTAGTTTTAGACAAGTAGAGATTGTTTCCTTCTAGGCAGAGGATTATCAACAGATGTATGATTTGTCGCAGCCAGTGAACAGGACGGATGCACTGTTCTACACTCCCAACAACAATGCGAACACAAGAGACATCTTGAAGCATTGGGTGAGGGAGCAGGATGACACCCAACTAGATATACAAGACAAAGATACTCAGGAAGGCTTACCAACTCTTGGTTATCTTCGCATGTCTCCTGTATGGCCAAGAGAGTACGGGGACCTTCCTGTAGTTTTGTGTGGTTCTATTGGATCAGTTGGCAAGTGAAGGAAAGTCTTTCAAATGGTCCGACATGTTGGCTATTCAACTGAAAGTGCATGTATCAAATGCCCAGAGTCATCCGAATGATCAGCAAGAAAGATTCTTCATGTCCACCTATCTGCTTGATTCAATCTGTGCCCATCAACATTTTCCTAGGATGGGTTGGGCATGGGGACCTTTAGTGAATGTTCTGAACATATATTACAACTTTCTCTCAGAGTGTGGCTATCGAGGAGTCATGGCGGGACTATCTGCCCACTTCGTTGCCCTTCTGTACATGATGATATTTCAATAAGATCTACCTTGCATGTCCTAGGCAATAATGGAGGTGTTTCTGAACATTGCAGATTGGTATGCCTCACCCGATCACACCTTCATCAAGATGTATAGCATGAAGAAGGCTTCACATTTGTGGCCGAAGTTTGCCACGGACAAGCTAGTCATGTTGGAGGTGGCATACCACATCTTAATAGAGTTATCAACTGGACTGCATAGGAAGAAGAAGGCACCATGGCCTGTGCTTCCTATGCAAATTGGGTTTTATTGGATCTGGAGTTTTAAAGAAGTGGATGCTAAGGTCAAGGACTTCAAGAAGTTTAAGTTTGGCACCAAGGGTTTCAATCCACACAATCTACATGGCTTATGTAGGGACCACCGTATGAGAGTGTGTTATCCTTAGATCCATGGGGTGTGTCATTAGCTAGAGGAAGACCCTTGGAGATATTGCTATAAATCCTCTAGGATCAATGAACTGGTCAACATGGAAGTAGAGTGGCTAGCAGCACTCAAGGCAACAACACCACAGGGAGCAACAATAGCAACAGCAGCAAGCAACAAACTTGTGCAAGACAAAGGCAAGAGGAATATTACAGAAAGCTCAAAGGTGGAGAAAATCTACAATTTTAAGGAAGATACACTTGTTGAGAGAGTAGCTTTGGAGATAGAAGCAAAGAGGCGACAACACGACATGAGAGAGCACAGAAAAGAAGAGATAAGAAAAGACTATAAGAGATGGAGAGAAAGTTGCTGGAAGTAGAGCAGAAGCTATAAGAAGAACAAGAGTTGCACATAAGAGAGAAGGAAGCGCGGAAGGGAAAAGAAGAATAATAGGAACAATAGGAAGTGTGAGGCAATAAAATAATGAAAACTGCGTTGATACAGGTTGAAGACTCAGATCCACCAATAGTATATGATGAATAGGGTGAGAAGCTGTAGGAATAGGAACTTGCTCAATAGGATGAACTGATAGTAGAACCAATTGGCATAGAGATGGTACAACCAGAACAGGATCAAGACACTAACCTCATGCCAAAAGCAACCGGGGTCACCCCATAGGCTTCACCAGCTCCAACAGCAGAGCAAGTCCCAAGTTACCAAGGAGAGATCGTTCTCCTTGAGGATGATCCAACAACAAATCTGTAGAACATAACCTTTCATGAGTCACAACACTGAGTTGTACAAGCAATTAGAGTGAACATCCCGGATGAGCATGCATCACATGTGCACTTTGAAGAATGGGTGATTGTATCATATATGCAAAGATATCTAGTTGCTTGGCTGGTGCTATGAAGGCTTATGCCGAAGCCACGAGCTCATGTGTGATGTTCTTGATAGAAAAAAATGAGCACATGGCTAAGGAATTGCAAGCAATCACACAGAGAGAGGAAAAATCAATAGGATCCACCACAATAGAGATGAAGAAAGTGATACTTGCTGAAGTATCAGTTCTTGAGACAGTCATGCGGAGACTGTATGATAGGTTCATCACCATGCATAATTCAGTTGTCCATCTACATGGTCATCAACAACATTGCATCACGATAGCGCACACTCACAAACATACATGTTGATGTTGATGATGTACATGCATGGATAATGAGGTACAAGGGAGCCTCACTTCACTTACACAAGATGATGAATCTCCAGATAGAGTTGGACAATGCATGCATCTAGAGTCTGATCTGGAACTATGAGAAACTATCGTTTCTCATCACCAACGTTGAGGCTTCGTATGCACGGTTGTTCAGGAGTTTGGATGTCATGGTGAGAAAGTATGGAACACCGACAATCGAAACACTCACTGAAGCCAAAGAGAAGAACTAAGTCCGACTGGAGCTCGAAATGTACTTTGATCAATTGAAGGACATGGACATTAGCGTAGATTTGTAGATCAACGCAGAGAAAATTTAGAGATATGTCGTCGGCCCAGTAGTGCCCAGGACTAATTTGTGCATGTTACAGGATGAGTTGGACAGAGGTTCTAGATGGGTATCCTCGGAAGTGATGGAGGCAAGAGTTCGTTTCCAAAAAGAAATCATCAAACAATACACAGACACCATTGTACACTACCAAGCTTGACATTAGTTCGTCATCAAAGATCACGGAGAGGATGTTGACGAGTTGGTCTTTCCACAACTGTTTGAGTCTTATTGTAGTCTTATCTAGTTGAGTCAAGCCTATTTTTGACATTCCAAGTGTCATTAGTGGAATAAAAACAATCATATGTAATGTAAAGAGTTATATGTAATAAAGTTGAAGAGTCATGAGGGTAGTCCAAGAGTCACAGAGGGGAATGTCAAGGGCCACCCCACCCTTTGTTATAAATAGAACCTCATAACTCATAGAACATGATTTTGGGAGCTAAGCATTCGGATAGGAATTGATTAGAGAAGGCTTGGAGAGTATTGTGATGAGCCTTCTCTTCTCCAGAGCGTAGAGCAAGTACATATCTTTGGAGGAGTAGGCAATGTTGACTGTAATATTCCACTATTGGGGCTAATGGCTATCAATGGTGTGTGTATGGATGGAACTTTCATTTTATATAATATAATAGAGCCATTACATCTTCATGCATATGTTTTTATTGTAGTTCGCCTATTCTAGTTACTTTAGCAATGTCTGTTGTTAAACTTACGTGTTTGTGTATGAACTATTTTATAGACAATTGTATGAATCTTGTTGAAGTCGTGTTGTTGGTTTAACCCATCAGTTTGGATTGTCGACTATTTTGTTTTCCATCTTGTGATGTCCTTCAGGTTGTGTGTTCCTTTCAAGCTGTGTACTATTACATACTTTTAAGGGATAATCTTCCTTTTCCCCCTTCCTGTGTTAGAAACCCATGCATCTCACTTGACTCGATGCAAGGTCACACACTTGCTTCCGACAAAGATATCACACTTACCTCTATGCATTATCACAGTCAAGGCATAACTTTACTACCCACTACTGGGAATCCTACTCCAAACAACCTAAGGTCTAGTTGGGACTTCTTATAGGGGATATCCCCTTGAGATGTTGATGGGTTTGTTGTAGCATTTTTTGGTTTTGATAAGATAGAATATTTGAAAAAATGTTAAGTTAGGATATGGACATAACAATAGTGAATAAAATGTTTTTAAAGAAAATATCTTGATGACGATGTCCATATCAAAGAAAATGTTAGGTTATATGTCCTAAAAAATCAAGACAAAAAGAAAATGTTAGGTTAGAAAGAAAAGAAAACAAATAAATTTTGAAAGTGAGCAAGTCTAAATGCCACTACTATTTTTCTGCAAAATAATGGTTGTGTGCAGCTTGTCTTAAATGCCACAACCCATGACATTCAAATAGTTTAATCTTGACTGCTTCATGCTTTAAATTTGATGTTATAGTTAGAGAATAAAGATCTAGCCAAACTGTTTAATCTTGGTAAATCAGTAGTTAGGTAGAGAATAATAAGGTGCTCATCAGTTTAATCTGAGCTCTTGGAGGTTATAAGGTTAGAATTAGATTGTTTGCTTTTGTAAAATAAAAATAAAGGAAAAGGGTTTGCTAGCTTAAATGCACCCATTAAGTGAAGAAAAATGATAGGATAAGCAAAGGGTAAGTAGAAGAAAGGTTGCAGAAGTTTGATGATTCATTGTACAAAATGTACATTTATCATGTTTTTCCATATGTTTCTATGTCCATGAGGCAATTACACAAAACAAATGAAGGTCTACAAGATCAATTAATTAACTTCCATCATCCCCATTCATCCCTATATTTACTAATTTCCCCTTCCCACCTTCATACATTCATATTCATTCATTTTCCATAAAAACCCCTTTTCCTAAGGTTAAAATCCTTTTTACCTAGGAAAAGTGAAAACCCCATGCTAAATCCACTTTTACCCAAAAAAAACCCACAAAAATATGTTTTAGCCTAAGTATTGATGTATATATGAAAACCAAATAACCCATGAAAGGCATTATACTTAGTATGTTTCCCCTTTCCGCATATATTTCCCCTTTCCACTCATATTTCATATTAATGCTAACTTAGCGTATTAAACCCCTAAAAGTTCCCCTTTCCCGTATATATTAATTCCCTATATTAAATAACCCAGAACCTTTTGTTTTATTAAAAAATTATGTATTTCATAAAATATCATGTTGCAGGCCTTTCATATGAATGCACTCTCCTCCGATTGTGATATGTGATGCGCAGTGGGCCTGGACCCGACGCAATATATATCATAACTCATTTCCATTTCACATCTGCCTCTATCGCAAGTCTCGACTAAAGCATTACCCTCCACCATTGCGATCTCCAATATGCGATGGGAACCCAAACCCGATTGTAGTATTAACCATGTTTTATTTCCACGTTGCGTCCGACCCCTATCACATTCCTTTGTGATGGGCCTTCCTACGCTAAACTACAATTGTGATATCTGATATGAACCTGGACCTAATATCATTTATCCGTCCGCATTCATATTATTTAAATTCCACCATATCTGTTTTGCGAAGAATTTCTTTGTTAAAATGTTTTTATAGTTTAAACATAAAACACCGCTAATTTGGGTTTTTAACCATAATAAAGCCTATACCGCCATGATTAACCACTGGGCCCCACCATTGCTCTTTCCTCTACCCTCCGTGCTGCTCTTTTACTCCACCACTATTCGATCAAATCCATTCAAATCTATTGACCCTCAGTGATTTTTGGTTGGCTCTCTGTACGAGCATTACCCGCCCGAAAAGTGATATTCCACTGACCTCCCTTTTCTATGTGTCAGGCTTAGATTATTTTGGGTGACCCCTCCCAAAACTGCCCATGCCTCATAAAGCAGTGTAATGAAAACCAAAACCACCTCCCACATAAAGACAAAATGACGACTGTTTACTTTGCCCCATATTTCAAAAAGAAAGCCGTTTTTTAGTTTAAACGCAAAAATCACCATTTTTCCTTTATTTCGCCTGCTTTCATAGTAAACCCTCCATAAGCCTCTGCGACCAATAAAGCCATTATTTTACCTTCCGATACGCTCTGGACTCCTTCCAAAATTGTCTCAAGCTCAATAAAACCATTAATGTCCTCCTCTGTTACCTGTGTTTTCTTAACAATTTCTGTGTTTTGCAGGTAAAAACTTTTGTTCAAGGCTTACAAAGAAACAAGCCTGCATACAGTTTGAAGACAAATCTAAAAGGATTTACTATTGAAAAACATAGTAAAAACCCTGAAATTCATAGTAAAGGTTACTTAGCAGGGTCAAAGGATATTCACAGAGTTAGTATCAGATGAAAGATCAAATGAAGGAATTAACCAACATAAAGGATACAAACAAATAAGCATCTTAAAGGGAAAAGTATCAAACAACAAAGGTAGCACAACCTGAATAAAAGGGACAGCAAGAAGCAGTTCAATAGCTGCACCTATCTTCTTGTATGAAAATCTTTCCTTTTCTAGAATAAATCTTAATCAGTTTTAGGATATTTCCTTAGTTTCATTATTGTATAAATAACTCTTTTCTCGAGTTGTTATTGGTTCAAAGTTCAAGATTCATTGTTCATTTCTTGTTAAGTCTTGACTTTTAATTCTACTTTGAACCTGGAAGCCACCTTTGAAGGAAGCTTTTCTAGACACTTGATGTACTCAGTCTTTCTGGAACCTTAATACAGAGCAGAGGATTCTGAATTTGGTTTTACATAGTTTGTGTTATCCTGTAATTTTTTTCTAGTTATCAATCGTTATGTTTTTCTTCATATGCTTATGACTTATAGAGATATCTAGGTAGGAAGAATTATGTCTCAAATTATTCCTATAAGCTCCTAAAGTGATCATCTATTAAGAGAATGGATTAATGAACTATCTGTTTAGCTAATCCCCTCTAATCAATAAATCATCAGCATCTTATGTAAGATAAGTATACTTCCTTGAACCTTTGGAACATAGTTTAGAAGGTTTTCCTACTTAAGATTGTTCTGTTTTACAGTCTGGAAACTGTGATAATCATATTATTTTTTGTCTTCTTCTCACTACTATTTTGATCTATGTCAATGTGTAAAGCTTTATAGCAGCCCTTTGCTGAGATTTTAATATTATCCAAAGGATTAAGTATTTCAATTCTAAATTTGTCTTCATTCATTGGTCTTCCAAATCTAAAACCAAAAACCCCAAAACAATTATTTTAGATGCTCTGGCATTGGTAGCTGACTTACTACTATCTCAGAGGTACAACATCAGACTGGCGCCATTGTCGGGGATTTGAATTTCATTTAAGTTTCCCTTGGGACAATGATATTCATACATTCTTTTCCTTCAAGGTGATTAAAGGTTTAGAAAGGTTAAAATCATTCACCTAGGTGACTCGACACTCCCAAGCTGGCACCTTTTAAACATACTAGATCTCATTCTAAAGCTAACATAGTTACTCCTCTGTCAGATCCTAAAAGGCTTCTGAGAAAATCCAGTTCTAAAAGGGGACACCAACCATCTTCTTCTTCCTCTTCAGTCCTACAGTCTAAAGAATTAGAATCATTTGACCCCTATAGTAATATCCCATCTGATCTTGATTACTCCCATTTATCACCTAGGATTGTTGAACTTCTAAATAAAGGAGTTGATTTTGAGTCAGCCTACCTTATTCATTCATTAGAATCTCAGCCAATACCCACACTACCACCAGGATCACCTAAAACTGAATCTGAGTTGGGTGTTGATCTACCAGAATATAAAGCCACAGATTTCATATCCCCTACCACCTATCCATTTCCTTCCATTTTAGACCGACCTGAAGCTTCTTCTTCTAAACAATCTGAGGAGACCTTCTCTATATATACTAATCCTCTCTTTGAAACAAAAGAAGGTATTCCTTTACAAGTCCCAAAGCTAGTTCTTAAGACTCCTTTGAAGTCTTTCAAGACATCTCCTCCTCCTTCACCTCCAACTAGTTCACCAATCCCTGAATCACCATCTTCTTCCTCTACTTCTTCTTCATCCTCTACATCCACACAAACACCACATACTCCACCTGGACAATCTCATACACCTCAAGCACCTCATATACCTCAAAAACCTCATACTCCACCTGTTGTCATGGCTTTCCGACCTATTGTATAGGCTAGATATGTTGCCTTAGTCTTACCTAATAAGCTTGATGCATTCCTAGCTGGATACTTAAAATACCTTCCCAAGTACAATGGAGAAACTAGTCCCTCAGTTGAGGACCATCTTCAAGCTTTCCTAGAGTTTGCAGACAACATGAATATTGAACAAGAAAACATTTATATGAGATTGTTTATACAGTCACTTGAAGGAAATGTGAGGATTTGATTTAGGCGGTTACCAGCAGCTTCCATTAGAAATTTAGAAGAGCTTACAACCATATTTAAAAATAAACGGGGTGTGAAAAAGGATCCTCTTTACTTCCTCACAGAATTTGAAGAGCTTAAAAGGAACTTCGGTGAACCAGTATCAGATTTTATCAAAAGATTTAATAAACTCTATCACAAAATGCCTACTGATTGTAAGCCCCCTGTAGTAGCAGCCAGTAGCTAAGTCTAGATTTTCTAAAGCTTTTGATGATGACTTTGTTGTTATGCTATGAGAGAGAACTTCAATAACTCTTGAAGATATGCAAACAAATGCTATAGAAGTAGAAGAAAATAGGGCAACCTCAACTTCTTTAAAACTTAAGGAAGAAAAGGCCCAAAGAAAACTCAAATCTGTTCAAGAAGCCTCTAGTTCCTCTAAGACTAAATCAGAAGACTCAAAAATAGATGAAATAACATCTCTTCTTAGAAACCTATCAAATAGGATTTCAAAGATTGAGACCCAACTTAGGACAATACAACAAATAGTTACAAGACCTCAAAACCAAAATCAACGTCAGTATAAAAGAAATCCACCACTACAAATTCTTTAGAGACCTAGTAATGATCAATATGTTCCTACTCCTCTAATGATAGATGACCAACAACTTGATGATAATACTATGACAATTACTGAAGATATTAAGAGTATGGATTCTTCTTCCAATCAAACAGCCATCATTCCTCTCTCACAACAAAATCAGGTTCAAGAAGATCAGGAAGCTTCACAGGCCTCTAAATATCATGCTTTCTCTGAATTTCTAATTGCAGAGTTAAACAAGAGGTATGATCTTAGGCCTAGGCTTGGTCTTGGGAGACCTCCAAAGGAAACTCCAATAATTAAACCACGTACCAAAACTGCTGAAGCTCAAACAACTCTTATTCAGCCCTTAGATCAGTCAATTGATACTACCCAAACTAGTAAAAACATTTTGAATACATTTAATGTTGAAAAAAAATTAGAGAGGGTTAAGATCCCAATTCCACTGTCAAAGATTTCTAGAAACCCTGGTTACAAAAGCCAAGTCACGAAATGGATACAAAATACCTCGATTGATGTTGAAGTTGATGTCATAAGTCTACAAGATGAAAAACCAGCTGTAGTTTTTGGCCCTAGTTTAGACATGATAGATGAGATAGTGTCTCCTTTCTATGTAACCCTTAAAACAAATGATTCCATGTTGTATAATTGTATGCTTAATTCAGGAGCATCACACAACCTTATGTCAAAATCTATCATGGACCATTTGAAACTCAACATAATTAGATCCTACCATGACCTGTATACCTTTGATTCTAAAAAGGTGCACTGTTTAGGATTAATCAAGGATCTAGTGGTTACCCTTGCCCAAATTCTAGTAAAAAGTGTAGTACTTGATATAGTTGTCATAGATATCCCTCCCAAGTTTGGAATGCTCCTTTCTAGGTTTTGCTATGCCAAATTGGGGGGAACTCTACAAATGGATATGTCATATGCTACTATTCCTATTTATGGAGGAGAGAAATTAAGATTATATAGAGAGGTAAGATTTATACATACTGTTTGTAAAACTGACTAGCCAAGGAACCATCTAATTTATGCAATAGATCAAGACTTTGGTTCTTTTCAACTCACTTCAAACCAACATGAAACTCAAGTCAAAATTGAAGAGGTAGTTGAAAGCCCTGAATCAAATCAAACTGATATTTAGAAACTGTTCTTTGATAGATCTTGCACAAAAGATGGGGCAGGAGTTGGAGTAGTTTTAATTTCACCTGAAAAAAGAAAATATAACCCAATCATGTAAATTAGAGTTTGAAGTTACCAATAATGTTGTTGGATATGAAGCTTTCCTTTTAGGATTGCAATTAGCCAAAAGCTTAAAAGTTCAAAACGTAAGTGTTTTTACTGATTAAGGGCTTATTGCTAAGAAAGTAAGAAATGCTTGCCAGACTAAGCACCCTACACTTAGGTCCTACCGAAATGAAGTATGGGATTCAGTTGAAAACTTCGTTGATGCTTTTAATTTGACTCATATTCCCAGAGATCAGAATATTCATGCAGATGCCTTAGCTGTCTCTACCAGTTCTTTTAAAATTCCTGATCATACTGATGTACTCTATCAGATACAAGTCAAATATAGGTCATCTATCCTAGATAATCCGAAACATTAACAAATATTTGAAGATGATGAACATTTGAAATCATTTCTGCAGGTAATAGATGATTTTTCATTTCTACAAATTGATGAAGATAGAACTGAAATAAATGAAAATGCAGATGGAAATGATACTTCAGATTTTAAAACCCAAATTTCTAATCATGAAATTATTCAATGTTCTAATAAATTTATTCCAAAAGGACTCATTCCTTTAGAAATGTTTTTTGATCAAAATGATGTTCTTCGAAATCCCAAGTCCATTTCTTCAAAAGATGACATAGAAGAGATTAACATTGGAACTAATGAAGATATCAAAAACATCAAAATATGTGCATCTCTAGACCCTGAGATCAAAGCTCAATATCTTAAGTTACTGCAAAATCATAAGGATGGTTTTTCTTGGACTTATGCTGATCTAAAGACCTATGATACTTCATTAATATAACATAAAATTCCTTTGGAGCCAGAATTAAAACCTTATCAACAGAAACTTAGAAGGATAAATCCAACCCTTCTACCAACTGTAGAAAGGGAGATTAAGAAAATTCTAAATGCTCAGATCACCCTCCCTCTTAGATATTCTCATTGGGTTGCAAATCTAGTTCTCGTTGGAAAGATAAATGGAGAAATAAGACTCTGTGTGGATTTTAGAAATTTGAACAAGGCATCATTAAAAGATAATTATCCTTTGCCCAAAATGGATCAGTTACTTCAAATGGTTTCAGGAGCATAAAGTCTTTCTATGCTTGATGATTTTTCAGGTTACAATTAGGTGAATGCTGATACAACAGACAGAGAGAAGACAACCATTACTACACCTTGGGGTACATTCATGTACGCTAGGATGCCATTTAGCTTAACCAACGCTAGATGAACATTTCAGAGAGCTATGGACATAGCTTTTATGGGTCAGGTAAATAAATTTGTGGTTATTTATCTTGATGACATAACTACTTTTTCTAAATCTGATCAGAAACATCTAAAGCACTTGATGAAGGTTTTTGACAGGTGTACAAAATTTGGAATATCATTGAACCCTAAGAAGTCTTTGTTTGCTGTCAAAGAAGGAAAACTATTGGGCCATATTATTTCAAAGGAGGGAGTAGTAATTGATCCCAAATGAGTATCTGTCATTGAAACATTGACCTTACCTAGAAACAGGAAGGAGATTCAAGCTTTTCTAGGCAAGATTAATATTTTAAGGAGGTTTATTCCAAATTATGCAGAGATTGTAAAAGATATAACTGACATGCTACGAAAGGACCATGAAATCAAATGGACTCCCTCTTCTAGGCATGCATTTGAACAAATAAAAATGGCTATCTCTGAAGCTCCCACCTTAGCCAGCACTAATTATACCAAGCCATTTAGTATTTTCTCTTTTGCCTCTGAAACAACCCTTGCTGCTATTCTATTACAGAAAAATGAAGATTCCCATGACTAACCCATAGCATTTTTCAGCAAGGTTATGAGAGACGCTGAGCTTAAGTATGACATCATTGAGAAGAAACCCTATGCCCTCATTCAAGCCCTAAAATCATTCAGAATGTATGTCTTACATTCACCTATTACTTCTTATGTCCCTAATAATGTTGTGAAAATTGTTCTAACCCAACCAGACACTGATGGGAAAAGAGATAGATGGATCACTCAAATTCTAGAGTTTGATCTAACTATCAAGACTACCAAGCTAGTAAAAGGTCAAGGATTAGCCAAGCTTCTAGCTGAATCCAACTGCAAAGTTCTTGGAATCAATTATGTTTTAGAAACACAAGGGAAGAATACACAAGAACCTTCTGTCCTTGTAGAAGGGGAGAATACACAACAACCTTTTGTCCTTGCAGAAGGGGAGAATCCACAAGAACCTTCCCTTCATCCTAAAGGGGAGAATCCACAAGAACCTCTACCTTTAGAACAGATCAGTCCTATACACATTGATGAAAAATTCTTGTTGTCAAACTGGTATCAAGATATTGTAAATTTCTTGATCCATTTTGAGTGTCCAGCATCATTCTCCAAAACCCAGTGTAAAATCCTTAAGTTAATATCAGTCAAGTACTACATTATAAATGAAAATTTATATTAGAAAGATCCACTGAATATTTTGTTATTATGTTTAATAGAATTGGAAACTGAAGGAACCATTGATCAGTTTCATATAGGATTTTGTGGGGGACATTATTCATGGAGGGAAACAGTATACAAGATTCTGAGGGGAGGATTTTATTGGTCTACATTGTTCTTACAAGTAGGGGCAAAGGTCATAGGTTGTGTTCCTTGTCAAATGTTTGCTAGTACACAAAAATTAGCAGCTCTTCCACTCGTTCCATCAATAGTTTCAACACATTTTTCTCAGTGGGGATTAGATTTTGTGGGAGATATTCACCCCACTTAAAGTAATCAGCATAAATGGATCCTCACTACAACAAACTACTTTACTAATTGGGTGGAAGCAATTCCAGTCAAAAATGCTACTGATTTAGTAGCAATTGAGTTTATTTAGGAGAATATCTTATCTAGATTTGGTTGCCCAACTCAAATTGTCATTAATAAGGAAACAACTTTTTCTAGTATTAAATTGATTGACTTTTGCGAGAAATATCAGATTCTGTTACATCATTCAACTCCATACTACCCTCAAGGTAATGGCCTTGTAGAGTCATCCAACAAAAGCCTGGAAAAGGTAATAAAAAAGACTCTATCTGATCATAAGAAGAGTTGGGATTCACATTTGATTTATGCAGTATGGGGAAACAGAATTACTCCAAAGAGATCAACTGGTAAATCTCCATTTTAGTTAGTCTATGGTAAAGATGCAATTTTCCCTACCAATTTGGCCTTCCCTATTTTAAAATTCCTGCAAGATTCAACAGGTGAACCTGATGATTTTTCAAGAAGAATAAATCAGATTATTGAACTTAATCAAAACATAGATGAAGTTCAATACAAATTGAATAAATATCAAAATAAGATGATGGTCCTGTTTGAGAGAAGAACTAGGGAGAGGGACTTTAAGGAAGGTGATCTAGTTCTAAGATGGGATGTCAAGAGAGAAGAGAAAAGAAAGCATGGCAAATTTGACAATCTATGGTTTGGACCTTTAGCAATTGCTAAAGTGAAGGGTAACAATGCTTTTGTGCTGCAAAATCTTGAGGGGCTATATTCCACTTATCCTGTAAATGAAAGGTTTCTCAAACATTACATTCAGTACTAAGAAGTTGAAATAATTTTCATTGTAAATACTCTGGTTTTCTTTTACTTTTCAAGATGTCAGTGTGATTTTTCTTACAGTAAGGACTCCACAGCCCGAGGTGAAGGCACATGGATCTGCAGGTTCTCTACATTCTACAGGAGAAAGTTGTCCCCAGTTGGAGCCAATGTCGTAGCATTTTTTGGTTTTGATAAGATAGAATATTTGAAAAAATGTTAAGTTAGGATATGGACATAACAATAGTGAATAAAATGTTTTTGAAAATATCTTGATGATGATGTCCATATCAAAGAAAATGTTAGGTTAGATGTCCTAAAAAATCAAGATAAAAAGAAAATGTTAGGTTAGAAAGAAAAGAAAACAAATAAATTCTGAAAGTGAGAAAGTCTAAATGCCACTACTATTTTTCTGCAAAATAATGGTTTTGTGTAGCTTGTCTTAAATGCCACAACCCATGACAGTCAAATAGATCAATCTTGACTACTTCATGCTTTAAATTTGATGTTATAGTTAGAGAATAAAGATCTGGTCAAACTGTTTAATCTTGGCAGATCAGTAGTTAGGTAGAGAATAATAAGGTGCTCATCAATTTAATATGATCCCTTAGAGGTTATAAGGTTAGAATTAGATTATTTTATTTTGTAAAATAAAAAGAAAGAAAAAGGGTTCGCTAGCTTAAATGCACCCGTTAAGTGAAGAAAAATGATTGGATAAGCAAAGGGTAAGTAGAAGAAAGGTTGTCAAAGTTTGATGATTCATTGGACAAAATGTACATTTATCATGTTTTACCATATGTTTCTATGTCCCTGAGGCAATTACACAAAGCAAATGAAGCTCTACAAGATCAATTAATTAACTTCCATCATTCCCATTCATCCCTATATTTACTAATTTCCCCTTCGTACCTTCATATATTCATATTCATTCATTTTCCATAAAAACCCCTTTTCCGAAGGTTAAAATCCTTTTTACCTAGGAAAAGTGAAAAACTCATGCTAAATCTCCTTTTACCCAAAAAACCCACAAAAATATGTTTTAACCTAAGTATTGATGTATATATGAAAAGAAAATAACTCATGAAAGGCATTATACGTAGTATTTTTCCCCTTTCCGTGTATATTTCTCTTTTCTGCTCATATTTCATATTAATGCTAACTTAGCGTAGTAGACCCCTAGAAGTTCCCTTTTCTTGTATATATTAATTCCCTTTATTAAATAACCCGAAACCTTTAGTTTTATTAAAAACTATGTATTTCATAAAATATCGCATCACAAGCCTTTCATATGAATGCACTCTCCTCTGATTGCGATATGCGATGTGCAATGGGCTCAGACCCAATGCAATATATATCATAACTCCTTACCATTTCACATCCACCTCTATCGCAAGTCTCGGCTAAAGCATTACCCTCCACCATTGCAATCTCCGATATGCAATGGGAACCCGGACCCGATTGCAATATTAACCATGTTTTATTTCCACGTCGTGTTCGGCCCCTATCACATTCCTTTGCGATGGGCCTTCCTCTGCTAAATTGCGATTGCGATATCCGATATGAACCTGAACCCGATATCATTTATCCGCCCGCATTCATGTTATTTTAAGTCCACCATATCTATTTTGCGAAGGATTTCTTTGATAAAATGTTTTTATAGTTTAAACATAAAACACTGCTAATCTGGGATTTTAACCATAATAAAGCCCATACCACATGATTAACTGCTAGGCCCCTCCATTGCTTTTTCCTCTACCCTCTTTGCTGCTCTTTTTCTCCACCACCATTCGATCAAATCCATTCAAATCTATTGATCCTCAGTGGTTTGGGTTGGCTCTCTGTATGAGCATTACCTGCTCGAAAAATGGTATTCCACTGACCTCCCTTTGCTACGTGTTAGGCTCAGATTATTTCGAGTGACCCCTCCCAAAACTGCCCATGCTTCATAAAGTAATGCGATGAAAACCAAAACCACCTTGCACATAACGACAAAATGACCACTATTCACTTTGCCCCATATTTGAAAAATAAAGTCATTTTTCAGTTTAAACGCAAAAACCACCATTTTGCCTTTGTTTCACCTGCTTCACAATAAACCCTCCATAAGCCTCTATGACCAATAAAACCATTATTTTACCTTCCGATATGCTCTGGACTCCTTCAAAAATCCTCACAAGCTCAGTAAAACCAGTAATGTCCTCCTCTGTCACCTTTGTTTTCTTAACAATTTTTGTGTTTTGCAGGTAAAAACTTTTGTTCCAGGCTTACAAAGAAAAAAGCCTGCATACAGTTTGAAGACAAATCTAAAAGTATTTACTATTGAAAAACACAATAAAAGCCATGAAATTCATAGTAAAGGTTACTCAGCAGGGTCAAAAGATATTCACAGAGTTTAAAGAGTACCAGATGAAAGATCAAATGAAGGAATTAACTAGCGTAAAGGATACAAACAAATAAGCAACTTAAAGGGAAAAATATCAAACAACAAAGCCAGCACAACCTGAATAAAAGGGACAACAAGAAGCAGTTCAACAACTACCCCTATCTTCTTGTATGAAGATCTTTCCTTTCCTAGAATAAATCTTAATCAGTTTTAGGATATTTCCTTAGTTTCATTATTGTATAAATAACTCTCTTCTCGAGTTGTTATTCATTCGAAGTTCAAGATTCATTGTTCATTGCTTGTTAAGTCTTGATTGTTAATTCTACTTTGAACCTGGAAGCCACCTTTGAAGGAAGCTTTTCTAGACACTTGATGTACTCAGTCTTTCTGGAACCTTAATCCAAAGCAGAGGATTCTAAATTTGGTTTTACACAGTTAGTGTTATCCTGTAATTTTTTCCAGTTATCAATCATTATGTTTTTCTTCATATGCTTATGACGTATAGAGATATCTATGTAGGAAGAATTGTGTCTCAATTTATTCCTATAAGCTCTTGAAGTGATCATCTATTAAGAGGATGGATGAATGAACTGTATGTTTAGCTAATCCCCTTTAATCAATAAATCATTAGTATCTTATGTAAGCTTAAGTATACTGCCTTGAACCTTTGGAACGTAGTTTAGAAGGTTTTCCTACTTATGATTGTTCTATTTTACAGTCTGGAAACTGTAATAATCATATTATTTTTTGTCTTCTTCTCACCACTATTTTGATCTATATCACTGTGTAAATATTTATAGCATCCCTTTGCTGAGATTTTAATATTATCCAAAGGATTAAGTATTTCAATTCTAAATATGTCTTCATTCATTGATCTTCCAAATCTAAAACCAAAAACCCCTAAATAATTATTTTAGATGCTCTAGCATTTGTAGCTAACCTACTACTATCTCAGAGGTATAATAGGGTCCAACACCATCAACATTTATGGCCCTAGAAGGAGGGCCAGATGACAAGTTGAGTCCTCAAAGTTTTTTTTGAATCTCTACACATGTTTCATGACTTACATTACAATTCAACCTCCGACATGCCTATCTCACGGACATGATTTTGAAGTGTCGGAGGATCTCTAGGATGACTTGTCATGTTTCACATATGATGGTGAAGGCGGAGCAACTTTTTTTAGTCACAATGTTTCCTTCATAGGTTTCTGTGAAAGAAATGAAGTCCATGAGGATCACATTGCCCGCTCATTGTTCACATTCACGTTTCAAGGGCATGCACTACAATGGTGTGTCACATTTCCCACAACATCTATTCACTCTTTTGATCAATTTACCGGAGATTTGGCATGTGATTTTTATCGATACAATCATAGAGCACTCAATAATTTTTTTTGAAATTACGGAAAGCACCTAATCAATTTGTTGAGCAATTTCACAAATGCTTTTGTAATCTTGCATTTCAAATTCCTAAAGATGAAATTGATTGGAAATTTCTCAATAAAATATTTTAGTATCTTCTTCACATACCTGAAATTTTCATATCTTAGAATAATTTGAACCCCTCCCAGCATACCTCGGTGTTAAAGCTATTAAATATCAGATAGAAATGGTTGTTGTTACAAGTGACCCTCCATCTACTTCTCATCAAACAACTCTAGCTCCGCGGTGTGAGGTGGGAGAAGGTGCATGCACATCTGTTGAACTATCACATCCTCCCACTCCACCTTGTTTGGATATCTCCACAGATTTGTCTTGCAAGCCTGTTAGCTCTCATGATGTCTCGTTTTCTCAACCTCCTTCCTCTAGTTCCTTTGATCCTCAGGATTGTACTGTGTTTTGTTCTCCTATTCTGGACTCCATACTTGTTGTTTGTGAGGATCAAGTTGTCAACAGAGTTGGTATTGAGAAGTCGACCTGCATTATCATTTATGATGAGTATGTGTGGGAGTCTAAAGAAGAACATGCAATGAAGGATGACCTCCTTCTGTCTGCATCTCATCCACTATTTTCTGACATATTTTGTGATTCTAGTATTTTTTATTTGTCTTGTGAGAATATTTCCCCAAATGTTTTTACTTCCAATCATTCACAAAACGCATCGGATTTTAGTTTGTCATTTGATTGCCGAGAGGACACATCTTTCTCTGAAAATCCTCCCAATCTATCATATTTTCTTTCTTGATACTCAAAGTGTGAAATTTCATGTTTCTCATCAACCCCTCTTTATGATTCGTCAGATCATGAGGATGCCAATGAACATATCAAATTTTTTGATCATGGCTTCCATGATCTCCTTACTCCTTCATTCGATCATGATGCTGATCTTTGATGATCTACCTAATGATGAAGTGGAAACCCCTCAATGCTATCAAGGCACTTTAGCCCAAGCTGATGGTTATGTCAAGTCCTCGTTGTCTTGAGGTTGATTCCACTTTAGATCAGAAATCTGTTGAAACACCCAAGGTATCACTCTCCGGTTTACATTCAAGATCAATCTAGTTCATAGATTTCACATCCTCCACCTGAAGCACATGATCCCATTTCTCATGCATTGGAGGAATCATACACAACAAGCAATTTTGTGAAACATAGTTTGTCTTCCTTTTTCATGTTTTCTTGTTTGTCATGGTCAAAAGAGTGTGCGTGCTTATCGTATATGCACAGTGTGTTGCATCACAATTATATGTCAACATAATGCTTATCTGCTTTTACTCATTTTTTTATTCTGTGCGTGCTTAACTTGGAGCGTGTTCATCTTCACTATTTTATCTTTCTTGTTTGATGGCTTACATGATTATCTTTCTTTTTATCTAGGCCTTCACCAACATGGGTCAACCAATGTGTCAGTGGATACATTGGAAATATCACTTCACCTGAATATGCCCATGCACTGTTTAGCATAGGAGTATGAGTAGTGTTTGCTTATTGTTTGCTTGTTTGCATGTTTTTTTGATTACTTGTTTTTCTTTGCTTGCATGTTTGCTTTGATTACTTGTCTATCTTTCTTTTACTTCTTCTCTTTTCTTGTTTGTTTGCTTGTTATGCACCCATAGGTTTAGTTTCGCATGAAACCGTGTGTGGCTTTCGAGATAAGCAAGGTGAAGGACAGGAGGACTTGTACATCTAACAACACTTAGCTATATGTTATCCTCTCTCTTTATGAAGATATTTATGTCTTCAGTCGATGATACCCTAATGGAAAATACGTTCTGTTCAGAGTGAGTCTTGGTGAAAACACAATGCTTGCACTTTTAACTAGTACCGCCTACTCTAATCAGTTTTTCTATATTCGGTTAACCCTTGTCAGCTCAGTCAAGTAGAGTAAGGTGAGGGGGAAAACCTTAAAAATAATTTCAAAGGTATATATAAGATACTTCTCTGAAGGGACAACCTCTTTTGCTCTCAATAAATTGGGATCCATCTTCTGCCTCTAAAATAAATAAGTGCCTATGCACAGCTCTTTGAAAATGAAAAAAAAAGGCGAAAGAAGAGAAAGGATTCTTACGCAGAGAGGTGATGCAATTTACTCTGCCAGGATACTAACTAGGCTTGCTGGAGGCAGAGGAATGCTTGTGTCCCTGCATGATTCTGTCAAGGTACTGTCCAAGTATGCTGGCAGTGGAGCAACACCAGAGATGAAACTAAGACCCTGACATTTATATTACTTCTGCACCAATATAGTCCCTACCATTTTGAGATGAAGAGAATGGTAGGGACTATATATTTCACTCAAGCTACTGTGGAATTCATGATGAAAATCAAAGAATCAAACAATAATTCTAGAGGAGTTAGAATCGTTTTTCGCGAAACAAGGTCCATATAGAGAGCTAGATTTTTGTCAGTGTGTCGCTAATGTTGTAGCGGCTACAACCACCCTCCAAAATTTTTCCTTCGCTTTGTTTTGGAGTCTCCCTCCTTAAAACATTAATATTCATCTTGTACTACTTAGGTACTTGTGTTTCATTTGATTATATCTTTCGCTTAACAACTTGTGTTCACTTACTTGTTCTATCGACAAACCAAAAGTTGACCAGCAACATGATTCACATCCAGTCTTTGTGTTGCCTGGGAAATTGTGCAATCCTAGCGGGTAGTCTGTCTTGCCCTTAGGAATTGCACAGAATAGCCCAGTAGCTACCTTTCACTCAAAAATTGTACAAAGTAGGCTGCTAGCCTTTCTCTGGAAAATTGTGTAGAGTAGGCCAACAGCCTTTCTCCCAAAAATTGCGCAGAGCAGGTAGCCAAACCTTGCTTTGGAAAATTGCACAGACCATCTCAACAGTGAGTTGAGGCTCAAAAATACGCTAACCCAGTAGGTAGTTAGCCTTGCAAAGGGAAATCACGAAGAACTTGAGAGACAGTTGGAGCCACTTAGCCCAAAAACAGTGCAGAAACTTCCCTTCAGTGGTTGTCTGTTGCATGTGCCGATAGGTTTCCTAGTTCCCTCCAGAATAACAAAATTATTCCTTGTGTGCATGGAAAATTTCCCAAAAAATCTAAAAGCAAAAAGTGAAAAATCATCCCTAGATTTTAGGGATCTATTTTTAGTGAAACTTCCTGCCAAGTGTCTTTTTTTCCTAGATTTATGGCATGCACGTCATAAACCCTAAACATAACAAATCTATTTAATGGATGCCCCAGAGCTCATTCTTCACATTCGATCTTGGAGCTCTGGAATTCCTGAGGCATCTAGGAACCTTCCACACATTTGACACAACTTTTCCGGGTAAGTTTTGCTTTCCATGTCTTTTGACACTTTTTCTATCACTTTTGATTTCTTGGCTGGTGTGAGTGTTGTTTTCCTTGTTTTATTGAAAGACTGTTGGCATTTCAATGTATCTTAAATTGTAGAAATGTCGTTTCAATTTTTTGCATTACATTTCCTTACTATCGTTGTAGGTTTCAACCCCATACAAAAATTACCTACATATGAATTCTGAAAGTAGAAAATAAACAATGGTGAGAGCATAAAACATAAACATATATACACAAGGATTTTCCCCTGGATCCCAAAACCGGGACTAATAGATTTATTTATCATTATATTCCTTTCAATGTTACAATACATATATATACATGCCAAAGCATCCATAAACCCCAATCCATTATCCCTGGATTAAAAAATAACCATAGTTCCCTTAACCAGATCTACAAAATACCATGGATAGAAAACCATCATGCCCAAAACCATGTGTGAAATCCATGCACAAAACCATAGGTAGGTCTTCCCACCTAATATAGGGTCTAAATTTTTTTTCCTAGGGCACTTCCCCGAAGCCCATGCAGAGGGCCTACCACCCCCTTGCATACCCCCTGATAGGGGGGGAACATCCCCCCCTATGACCACCTGCTACACCTGACACAATAAATAGAATGCACTACCGCCCCTCCTGTGACCCCCCTGCGCATGGGGTAGTCGTGGAAAGAATATAAAACACACACCCAATATTCTCCCACTTGTTGTTTTCTTTCCATAGGGGGCCACATGAGAGCTTAGTAATTGATTCAGCCCTGCAATGTCCATTGTTTCTCTACACAAAGAGAACTTCTCAGTGCTCACAAAATTTTTCAATGCATCTACAATATTCTTCAAAGTATCCACCTTTACGGGCAACACATTTTTGTCCTCAACCATATCCCTCACAAAGTGATACTAAACATCAAAGTGCTTTGTCTTTGAATGATAAGAAGGGTTTTTTTCCAAAAAAAATGCACTTTGGCTGTCATAGTCTATCCTTATAGCTCAGCGTACTAACCCCATACTTGAGCACAAGCTCTGCAACCAAATTGCTTCCTTGTTTGCATGAGTGGCTGCCATGTATTATGCCTATGTAGTTGAGAGGGCCACTACAGACTGTCTCTTACTCATCCAACTAACTGCACCTCCAAATAGGTTAAACAAATACCCACTTGTAGATCTTCTCTGTTCTAGATCTCCAGCCCAGTCTACATCAAAAAAGGCACGGATGTCAATATCTCTATCCAATCCTAGTCTTCCTTGGTAGCATAAACCATAATCACTAGTGCCATGCAAATACCTGAAAAGCTGCTTCATTGTTGTCCAATGCTCCTTCCCTGTTTTTGACATAAACCTGCTCAATACTCCCACTGTATGTGCAATGTTTGGTCTAGTACATATCATTGCATACATCATGCTACCAACTGCACTTGCATATGGAACACGGGACATGTCCTTTTCCTCTTCTTGTGTCTTGGGAGATTGTTCAATAGATAACTTTACACCTATAGGAATAGGAACCTTCACTGATTTACTATCCTACATATTAAACCTCTGCAATATTGTCTCGACATACTTCCTTTGGTTTAACCAGATATTCCTCTTTCACCGATCTCATTTAATTTCCATGCCCAAAATATAGTTTGCAGCACCAAGATCATTCATGTCGAATTTGGAGGATAATTGGGTCTTCAAATATTGGATAATTTATTTTTCACTTCCAACCAGCAACATATGATCCACATACAAGACCAGATAAATAACATGGTCACCAATTAATTTAAATACACACAATGATCTGCTTTTCTTCTGGTGAAGCCAATTCCTCATATAAATGTTCAAATTTCTAATACCACATCCTTGGCAACTGTTTTAACCCATACCGAGACTTTTTATACTTGCATACTAGTTATTTCTTACCCTTCACCACAAATCCTTCAAGTTGCTTCATGTAGATCTCTCCTTCTAGATCCTCGTGAAGAAATGTTGTCTTCACATCCATCTATTCTACCTTAAAACCAAAACCAACAACAACTGATAAAAGTAATATAATAGAATCTACCCTGGCAGTAGGAGAAAAACTATCACAAAAATCAATTCCCAACACTTGGGAATAACCTTTTTCTACCAATCGAGCTTTGTATTTCTCCACCTTTCCTTATACATTCATATTCTTCTTAAACACCCATTTGTTGCCAATAGGTTTCCTTCCAGCTAGCAACTCCACTAGTTCTCTAACCTCATTTTTGTGAAAAGATGCCATTTCATCAACCATGGTCTCTTTCCAAAGTTTTCCATCCTCTAAATCTATTTCTTCCCTCACAGTTCTAGGATCATCATCAGTAATAGATAAAGCAAAATTTGAATAGAAAGCAGATGGAATATACTTTTTTGTTGCCTTCTTTCTTGATCTGATCTTCTCATAGCTAGAGTTTCTAGTCTTCATCTTCTGATTCCTCTTCTACTATAGATTATGATTCTTCCTCCTTTAGGTCAAACTCTATCTTCTCAAGTTCCATTGGTAGGACTTCATGCTTAATAACATCTTTCACCTCTCTAAACACCACATCTGGGTTGTACACAACCGTCCTTGTTTCTGGGTTCCAAAGCTTATAACCTTTTAAACCATCCTTATACCTAATAAAGATGCACCTTCCAGATTTACTATCCAACTTTGTTATTTTCTCCTTTGGAACATGTACATATGCATCACATCTAAATGCCCTCAGATGTGAAAGAGAAGGTTTCTTAATAATCCATACCTCTTGTGGAGTCTTATCCTCCAAAGTTGATGAAGGTGATCTATTAACCAAGTAACATGCAGTCTCCACTGCCTCTGCCTAGAATTCATGACCTAACCTAACACCACTAAGCATGCTTCTTTCCTTTTCCATCAACGTCATCTTCATTCTTTTTTCAACTCCATTTTTTTGAGGTATGTATGGAGTAGTCTTCTACCATGCTATACCACAATTTTTACAAAACTCTTCAAATTCCTTCTTGTAAAACTCTCCACCGTTATCTGTCCTCAACACCTTTTTCTTCTTCTCTATTTGGTTTTCCGCCAAACCCTTAAAGTGTTTAAACTTATCAAAGACTTCAAATTTCGTCCTCAGGAAATATATCCATGTATTCCTTGAGAATTCATCTATAAATTATACATAGTACATAGACTTACCCAGTGATGGAACCAACACAAATCAAAACACATCATTGTGCACAAGCTCTAATATTCGTTTTGCCCTCTTAGCACCAGAGGGGAAACTCACCCGATTCTGCTTCCCATATACACAATTTTCAGAGAAATAAAAATCCAAAGAGAAATTAGACATACACTCTACCATATCATTACCATGAAGTATTCGAAGGCCCTTCTCTCCAATATGTCCAAGTCTTTGATGCCATAGCATGGTCTTTTCTCTAGAGACCACTAGATTTTCTACTCCACTTTCAAGAACCAGAGAACTTTTGTATCCATCAATAATGGTGGTATCCTAAAGCTTGTACAGAGTTCTAATATAAACTCCCTGCATCAATACTAGTGCTTCCCGAACCATCTTGCAGGTATCTTTCTCTAACATTGTTTTTACGCCTGCATCATCCAGCTTTCTTATAGAAACCAGTTTTATGGCCAATACAAGAATATGCAGAACACCCGGAAGTGTTCTAATCCTTCCACCTTGCAACTCCAACTTGAATTTTCTGCAACCAACAATTCTAGCCTTCCTGTCATCCCCTAAGAATATATCACCACCATCATATTTCTCATACTCGCAAAACCACTCTCTATGGGGAGTGAAGTGAAAGGATGCACTTGAGTCAATCAACCATGCCGCATGATCTACATGTGTACTTGAAGAAGAATCCAAGCACACATCCCCACTTTCGTTTGAGGTGGTTTTCACCTTTGCAGAAGGAGCATCATCAGATCCCTTTATTTTCTAAGGAGCTTTAGATTTATAGTCCCTTTTGAAGTGCCCTTCCTTTCTGCATTTCCAGCACACCTTTACAGATTTTCATGGAGATTTATATCTCCCACCCAAGGACTTTTTTTTTATGTTTTGGGACCATCCTCGTACAGAAAAGGCATCAACATTCTGGCCCTCCATATTTTTCTATCTCATCTCCTCTGACAACAAGGATGAGACTATTTCATGAAAATGCAAGGCAGTTGCATTGCTACCTATTGCAACAACCAGACTATCCCATGAATCTAGTAGAGAACACAACAAACTAATGCACTTATCTTCATCTGAAATATTAATATCAATAGATAATAATTGGATACGTTTAGTATTAAATATGTTCAAATGCTCTGTTGCCAACTCTCCATCTTTCATCATCAGATTATAAAACTTTTTCAGCAGGAATAGTTTATTCACCAAAGACTTAGATTGGTACAAAGTCCCTAACTTGTCCCACAAAGCCTTTGCTGAAGTTTCCCCTGATACATTCAACAATATTGAATCAGAGGCACACAATCATATTGTTCTCTTTGCCTTCCGATCCAAATTTTTCCAGTCTTCAGCTAACATTGTCATTGGTTTAGTACCCAAATCTACCATGATCCGCTAATATTTATCCACCAATAGATCCTCCATCTTGATTTTCTAAAACTCACAACTCTAACCATTAAATTTCTCGATCTCTATCCTTCCATTGCTCACCATCTTCTTTCACCACAATAACTGATCCCACAGATCTCCCACTGAATAGGGTCTACCACAGGCCTAAGCAAAACCCCTCAGCAACAAAGGTATCCTCTTGAAGCCAAAACACCTCTGATACCAAATGTAGGTTTCAACCCCATATATAAATTGCTTGCATATGAATTCTAAAAATATAAAATAAACAATGAACAGAGCATAAAACATAAAATAGATATAAAATAAGATATCCTAAGAAAAGCCAAGCCCCCTAAAAGAAACCTAAACCTTGAGCAGCTTAAAGCCCTAAAAAGTCTTAGAAATAATAAGGACATTGTAATTCTAAAGGCTGACAAAGGCGGCGCCACAGTCATTATGAATTATGAAGATTACATTAACAAAATGAAATACCACTTATATAATAGTGGTAGCTACAAGAAATGAGAGAAAAACCCCATCTCCAAAATCGTGAACCTCGTAAAGAAAGCCATTAGAGAAACCAATCTTGATGATAAACTAAAAAAGAGATTGACTCCTAATAGTGAAATCACCCCTAGGATCTATGGAGCCCCTAAAATACATAAAAAACATGTCCCCTTAAGACCTATAGTCAACACTATAGGGTCCCCGACTTATGAGTTAGCTAATTATGTCGCTAGCATTCTATCCCCACTAGTGGGCAAGACTAGCTCTTACATTAAAGATTCCAATCAATTTGTAAAATACATTAAAAAAACCAATCTAGATCCCGGAGATAAAATCATTAGCTTTGACGTAGTCCAGCTCTTCACCAGAATCCCCCTAGATGAAGCAATTCAGGTAGTTAAAGAAGTAACAGACCCCCAGACTGCAAAATTAGCCGAAATCTGTCTTCGCTCCACCTTCTTCTCCCTCCAGGGTGAAATATTTGAACAAACTTCGGGTGTTGCTATGGGATCACCTCTCTCGCCAATCGCGGAAAACCTTTTCATGGAAAAATTCGAGAAGAAGGCTCTGGATTCATATCCATTAAAACCCAAATCTTGGGTCAGGTTTGTGGATGACACGAGTGTCAACTGGCCCCATGGCGAGAATGAGCTAAACAAATTTTTGGACCATCTTAATAGCATGTCTGAAGACATCAAATTTACAATGGAAGTAGAAGAAAATAATTGCATACCATTCTTGGACATTCTCCTCATAAGAAGAAAGGATGGTATCATAGGTCACAAAGTATTTATAAAGAAAGCCCATACCGATAACTACCTGCATGCCGATTCTCATCACCACCCAGCCCAAAAAATGGGGGTACTACAAACCCTCTTCACTAGAGCTTGTAGAATCTATGATATAAACCATACTGAGGAAGAAATTTCTTACCTAAAAAGAACATTTGCCAACCTAGGGTACAACAATAAAAGCATATACAAAGCCATTCAAAAGGCCAAATCTGATAATAATAAAAACAAGCCGAAAGACCCCCCAACCTCTAATGCCTACCTTCCTTACATTCAAGGAGTCACTCACAAGATAGCTAAAATCCTCAAAAAGAAAAATATAAAGACTGCGTTCAAACCCTAGTCTACCATTAAACAAAGAATGAAATCTGTTAAGGACAGCAAAGAACAACTTCAACAGAAAGGAGTATATATCATCAATTTCTCTTGTGGGGATCAATACATAGGAGAAACAGGTAGATTCGTAAGGATTAGGCTCAAAGAGCATAGTGCAGATATCCGTAACAAAAGAACCCGATCTTCAGCCTTGGCTGAGCATGTAGGTAAAACTAATCACCATATGTGCCTTGAAGACGCCAAGGTCATTGCCAATGAAGATCACCATTTCAAACACAAGGTTAGAGAAGCTATTGAAATCATAAAACATCCTCGAAACCTTAATAGGGATGGAGGCTTGGAAATTAGCAAAAATTGGAACTCTTTGCTCACCCCCCACGAATAATTGCAGTAGTTCTCAATAAAAATTGTAACTAGGTTAGATATGGACCTCAGTATCTAACTTGATAAACTATCAAAATAACTTATCCCTCTAGTTATTTTAACTCTTTACCAACATAACAACTTGGTAGATGAATAATAAAATAACCCTTGAAAATAAATTAACTTTGTTGCACATTAGAAACCTTAGACAAGAAGAATATTAATGATAAATAAGGATAATTATTATCAAGCTTCAAGTTGCCCTGATGATGGATCCCAGTTGGGATTCGAAACGTTGGCAGAAAAATCTTCTTAGTGTGGAATCTCCGATGACTGAATCAATAATATAAGTACTAATAATAAACACATATTTAATTAGCTAACAATAACAATAAATATAAATAATA